>JAVSCE010014285.1:0-124438 GCA_032199065.1 Smutsia gigantea
ACAGAGAGGGACAAGCAGCCATCGCAGTTCCAAACTTCACTATTTGGAGGGGGCTACAGGCATGAAACAACTGTTTCACGGAGAATGGATGGTGCTGTCGAAACGAGACTTCAGGCGTCTTGGACAATGTGAATATGTGATTTTCAGTCTATCCCAGCAGCTCAGTGTGAGCCCCACATGACCTGCATGATAATCACCTGGGGAGCTTCTGCACTGAGCACACCCCTGGCGCCTACCCTAGAATCCCCAGGGGTGGAGGCAGAGTGCTCTCCTCCAAGAGTTCTCCAGATAGGGTCATACTTGCGAAAACTAGACAACCTCTGCCCAAGACTTAAATTCAAAGACTTTGTCGGTTTCCATCACTGTCCCATCTCCAGTGCTCCATGAAGTCGTGGACCCAAACAGTCGTTCAGGCAACATTTGTTGAGTGCCTATCATAGGCTAGCCATTGTCCCAGGCAGCAAAGAAAACAACAGAAAAGGCACTGCCTTCGTAGAACTTGTATTCTAGAAGGAGGAGGCAGATAATAAACTAAATAAACAGGTCAAAGAACATAATATGTTAGATGATATTGGTTCTATGGAGGAAAATGAAGCATGGAAGAGATTAGGGAATGTCAGGGTTTAGAGTTCTAACTAGGATTCTCAGGGAAGACAAAGAGGTAACCTTTAGGCCAACATCTGAAGGAGGTGACGGAACAAGTCATGAGGACATCTGGGGAAGGACATTCCAGGCAGGCAGGGGTGGTGGGGGTGGGGCAGTTAGACCCCAAGCAGGAGCGTGATTGGAATGTTTGAGGAACACGTAAGTACAATGTGGCTGGAGCAGAGTAGAACAGGAGGAGGTAAAATTAGGTAAGAAGAGGTTCATTTCAGGCTTGTAGGTTTTTTGAGAGATTTGGGACTAGAACCAGCTGGAGTGCCATTGGAGGGCTTAATTGGAGGAGCAGTAGGCATGGCTTATGTGTTCATAGGACCATTTGGCTGCTGGGTTGAGAGAGAGTGTCAGGGCCAGGTCAAAGGAGGACCAGCGCAGAGGCCACTACTGTAACCAAGGCAAGTGTGGCGGCACTTGGAGCAGGCGGGTGGCCGTGGAGGTGGGAGAAGACCTGGACGCCACTTGAAAGTAGAGCCAATAGGCCTTGCTGGCAGATTGCATATGGGGTGTGAGGGAAAGAAAACAGTAAGATTCCTTTGAGGTTTTAGCTTGTGCTACTGGAAAAATGGAGTGGTGCCTACTGAGATGTGCATGACTTTGGAAAGAGCAAGGTGGGGATGCAGGTGGGGAAGATCAGGAATTCAGTTTTGGCCATGTCAGATTTGAGATGTCTTTTAGACATTTACATGGAGATGTGGAATAATCAGAGTCTGGAACTCAGGGGAGAGGGCCAGGCAGGAGATTAAAATTTCAGGGCATTCAGCATACACAGTATCAAAGCTGGATGGGTCCAGAGAAGACCGGGGAATGTAGGTAGGTACACTAGAATGAATCTTCAGCTTGCATCCTATCCCTCTGCCAGAAAATCTCGTTGCTAGAACTCTGGGGACCAAAGAGGGTGCTAAGGTTGGGAGGAGGGTGGCCAAGGTGGGAAGGGGTTGTACATCTGAACTTGCCCTTGAAGGAACAGTAGAGAAGGAGAGTCCAGGGAAATTTCCAGGGACCAGTTATTTGTAGAGCCAGGGAAAAATGAAGGTGGGTGGGCAAGGGCATTTACAGAGGGAGGAGGGCCAAAGTGGGAATGGGGGAATGAATCCCCCATCCTGTTTTGGCTTCTCTTGTCTCTTTACCCACATTGAACTTCATGGTCAGCTGTTTCAGGGAACAGATGCCTGACACCACAACCGTCTTGTGCCATGTCTCTCTGCCACTCCCACTTTTGGGTCTGCCCTCCCCAAGGGCGCTGGAATTTTCCAGACACCAAACAAAGCCTGGAAGGTGAGCCCCCTAGTCCCCTGGGGAGGTGCCATCATCTGGGACCCTGAGAGGCCTGAGAACGCCTAATGCCTTATTGCTTCCCCACAGCAGTGTCCTGCCTGGGGGCTGTGCCTCTCCCCAGCTCAGGGCTTCCTAGTCTCCAGGTGTGCTGACCCAGAGCCTACCTGCTTTGGAGTCAGATGAGCCTGGGTTTAAACTCCCTCTCTGCTACTTAGGGGCTTTGTAGCTTTAGGCAAGGTGCCTCAAATCTTGGGACTCATTTTCCTTTTGTCTATAGTGAGGCTGCCCACAGCAATCCTCCTCATCGGCCTCACCTGCCACGGGGTTGTGAGAATTAAATGAGATGAAATGAGATGGGGTAGGGGCAGGTGCCTGACATGGCCTGGGGCAGGAAGGAATCCCCTCCCACGGACAAAAGTACATCTCCCCACCCTGCCCCTCCCTTCCTCCTTTCCCTACCAAACATCTGCCCCTACTAGCCAGGTGGTCTACACTGCCTCACCAGCCACTCCCTCAAGTTCCCATCTGGGTGCCAGGGCGCCTTTCTCACCCTCCTCCTCCCTGAGCCCTCCATACTGGACACTGTCTCCCCTCTCTCCCCTACCCCGCACCCCTCCCACCTCCTTCCTGGACTCCTCCCAAGACAGCCACTCCTCCTAAGGCTGTGCTTTGTCCTCCTTACTCTACAGCCCAGAACCGCTCCCAACTCTTCATTCATTTGCTCAGCGGAGGCTAGGGTGGCAGTCACAGCACAGCTGGGGAGAGGCAGACTTTGCACTGTGTGATCAGCTGGTAGATGGGAGTCCCTGGATTTCCCAAAAAGAATCTGAATGTGCGGCATCCACCCCTTCCCCCCACCTGGGGAGCAGAACCTCCTCCATGGCCAGACCACGCTGGGCCTCATCCCCTAGGGGCCCTACCTTCCTTCATCCCTCCCTCCCTCCCTCAGGCTCCTCCCCAACTCCACCTGCTCTCTGGGCCTCATCCCCAGCTCAAAAACTTTTGGAGAAAGTGACCTGTACTGTCTCTACCTCCTGGCTGGCTTCTCCTGCCACTCACTCCTCAGCCCACTGCAGCCTGGCTTCTGCTCCCACCGTCCCACCAAAGCCTCTCCCAGATGCTGCAGCAGTTTGACTGACTCCAAGGGACAGGTCTCTGTCATTATCTGTCTGGACCTCCCTGCAACATCTGGCCTGTTATTTGCTCTTTCTTCCCCCAAACACCATTCTTCCCTTGGCATCTGCAACACCACGCATCCCCGTTTTCTAAAATGCACATCTGGTCAAGCCAGTTAAAACCCTCTGAGGTTCCAGCCTCCAAGGTTAGGGACTCCGGGCTGCTTGGCTCCTGCTGGCCTGGCGAGGGACCCCCTTGTTCCCTTCACCAGAAACCGATTTCCATTCTCACCCTGGGGTCCCAGCTTAGACGTTGCGCACCCTCTCTCACACTCATGGAGCTGGCCCAGGCACACTTCCTGCGGTGCGCTGATGCCTTGCTCCCTGTCCAGCAGCATCGAGGTTATTCAGCCCTGGCATCGGCCCCATAAGACCGCGGGTGCTCTGCAGCTGGGAGCTGTGCTTCTCTCCTCCGTGGCTGTTAGGGTTGCCAGGTCCAATAACACGGGACAGAGTTAAACTTGCTCTTTATCTGCAAATGTATTAATCTCTACCTGTGAGTATTCAGATTTTACTGGGTGTCCAGTATTTTTGCATGCTGCATTGGGCAACTAATGCTGTACCCCTGGGACCTCCCTTGGTACCTGACATAGAGTAGGTGCTCAGTAAGTGTTAGATGAAGGAAGGAATGACGGAAGCGATGGTGGCAGGCACAGGCGCTGCTGGGCACAATGGAGAGGTAGCAGGCTCCCTAAAAGAGGCGGCACGTGAGCCAAAGTAGACAGAGGTATTGGGTCATGGCATCAACCAGTCCCTCCATGAGGATGCTTCCTGTAGCGGGTTGAATAGTGTCCCCCAAAAGATATGTCCATGTCCAACCCTGGGACCTTATTTGGAAACAGGGTCTTTGCAGATATAATTAAGGATCTCAGGATGAGATCATCCTGGATTTAGGGTTGGCTCCAAATCCAATGACTAATGTCCTTATAAGAGAAAGGAGAGGGAAGTTGGAGACACACACACACAGGGAAGATGGCCATATGAAGACAGAGCAGAGACTGCAGTGAGGCAGCTACAAGCCAAGGAACGCCAAAGATTTCCGGGAGCCATCAGAAACCAGGAGGGAGGCAGAGAAAGACTCCCCCTTACAGCCTCTGAAAGGAACCAACCCTGCCAGCACCGTGATACTGCATTTCTCTTGTTTTAATCCATCCAGTATGTACTCTTTATGGCAGCCCTGGAACCAAATATGCCCCAAGGCTCCATCTTTCCCAGGATTCTTCCTTCATGACCCCTCCTCTGCCAGGATTCCCTATAGTACCAGACCTTTCATTCAGCCTGTGGTAGCCAGCCACCAAAATGGGCCCAATGACCCTTGCCTTCTGGCATTCATGCCTTCATATAGTCCCCTCCCACACTGAATAGGGCTGACCTGTGTGACAATAAGGAACTACAGAAATGATGGTGAGTGTGTGGTTCCCAAGGCAAGGTTACAAAATTTGGGACCAAACTTCTGCCTTAGTCTCTTGGACTGCTCTCTTTGGAGGAAGCCACCTACCATGTGGTCAGGACATTAAGCAGACCCACAGCAAAGTCCACATGGTGAGAAACTGAAGCTTCTTCCCAGCAGCTAGCCCCAACTTGCAGACCAAGTGAGTGAGCCACCTCGGAAGATGACTGTTCCGCACTAGTCGAGCTTTCAGATGATTGAAGCCCAGCCAATGTCTTGATAGCAAACCCATGGGAGACCCTGAGACAGAACCACCCAGGGAAATCGTTCCTGAGATTCGGACTCACAGAACCTTTGGGGTCGTATGTTACACAGCACCAGTGGGTTTTGCCTTGACAGTTGGCCTCACGGGTCTCAGGCAGGTGAGAGGTTGCTAGACTGTTGGGACTGGAAGGGGCCAGGTGGTCATCCAGCCTACCCCTCCCTGACAGCCAGGGAAGCCAAGGCCCAAGAGGGGCCCACAGGTGGGAGGGGTTGAGAAGTGCTGCCTTCAGGAAAGGCCCCTGTAAATCCGGGGAGAGGAAATCCTGGGGCAAAATACCTCTAAAAACCGAAATCAGTCAAGGGAGAAATAAAGTTTAAAACCCGTTTATTGCTTGCAAACTGCAGTCTAGGACCGTCTTTCTCCTCTGTTCCGGGAGAAGCGAACAAGCGAGCAAGCCCCCTCCCCTTAACCTCTCAGGTTCAGACACGCCCTCAGTTGCCCAGGTAATTACCCATTGATATGGAGATGAACTTCTCTCCACCCCTGAGGAATGATGCAAATGCGCTAAAGCCAAACTTCTCTCCACCCTTGAGCTCCTGTTGATACACGGATGTACCAAAGCTGGGCGAGATATTCTGGAAAGACTACAATTTTACCCACAGCCCCCTTCAGATCTTTGTCCAGGTAAGTCATCCTCAATCTGAACAGACTCCAGTGCCCAGAGGCTGTTGCCTCCTGGATGTTGCCCAGGCCTGCTGGGCAACAAGGTACCCCAGACTGGGCGGCTTAAACAACAGCAGTTTACTGCCTCATGGTTCTGGAGGCTGGAGTTTGAGATCTAGGGACTGGCAGGCTTGGGTCCTTCTAAGGGCTGTGAGGAAGGATCTGTCCAGGCTGCTGTCCTTGGCTTGTGGGTGAGCATCTTCACGTTCACATGGCATTCTCCCTGGACGGCTGTGTTCAGATTTCCCCTTCTGGAAAGGACACCGTATACTGGATTAAGGCCCAGTACAATGACTTCGCTTTAACTTGATTGTGTCTGTTAAAGACCCTATCTCCAAATAAGGTCACATTCTCAGGTACTGGGGGTTAGGACTTCAACATACGAATTTTGGGGAGGACACAATTCAACCTATAATGCCCCAGGACTCCCTTTTCAGGGCCAATGTCTTTCTGACTGTAATTTGTTCTGTTTCCTGGCCTGTTTCCTTCTTTCTGCCTCCCACTACCCGTTTTGTGCTCATGGCAGACATCACCAGCCCCTCCAGGCGTTCTTTCTCCTGGAGCAAAGTACAGATTCAGAGTCCTCATCAGTGGTCTCCAGGCAAATCTGCCCATAATATGGGCTGGTTGAGGCTGTGCAGAAGAAAGGGAGGAGGTGGAGGAGATGATGAAAATGAACCCTTGTTGAATGAATGACTGCATAGATCTAACCTATGCAATAGTTCAAAACCCACCAACCTGTCTGTCCTTTCCAGGTTGTCTGTCTGTGCTGACTCACCAGTGGGGCTGATGAGCCAGCTTTCCGCCAGCAGCTGCAGCCTACTTTGCTGGTTCTCATCTTAGGAAACGTGGGTACCCGGGAACCAAGACCTTGGGTCCAGAGCCCATGTCTGCCAAGAAAGGGACCCACGGCCCCTTTTTTTTGTTTATAGTTCAGCCAATAAGTATTTCTAAATGTGGAATGCAGGGAGGGTGCTGTGTCAGGGGGAGGGGGTGGGCAGTGGGGACCAGGCTTCCTTAATCTTTGCTAACAGAGCCCAACTCTGCTCGGGTGATGGGTGGAGATCCCTGGTTGTTTTGGCAAGAGTGCTGGAGCACACACCTGATGGGTCCAATCCAAGCCTGGGTATCCTTTGCCAGAGATTGGTGTAACAGGCATGGGCCTACTCAGGGAATTATAGGAAAGGTGTTCTCTCTGACAAAAGAAAGACACTGAGGAAAAAGCCTTGGCCCTATGCCCTTCCCCTCCCACTCTGCAAACTGTCCTCCAAGGGTGGGATGCTTGGAGCAGCTGCAGCCATTTCGTGACCATGAAAGTATCTTCTGATGCAGGGAAGAGGCAGAGCTGAGAACTAGGAAGCCCTTGAGGCCTTGATGACCACAGACCTCCACATATCTTAGGAAAGATAGTAAAATGTCTGCTTTGCTCAAATGGCTATTTCTCCTCTATAGGAGGAACAGCAAAATGCATCTCCACTGAAAGGATGTGGACCCAGGGAGATGAAAAACAGGGCTCCAGTACAGTACTATCTGGCTTGAGATTGGTCCCGTTCTGCCACGTTCAAGCTGTGTGATCTTAGGCAGGTCATCTTCTGAAGCTTCTGCTTCTCATCTGTAAAATGAAGATAGTTAGAACACACACTAGGTATTCTAGGGCCACTGTGGGGGAAAAGAAGCCAATTTATGCAAGGCCTTTTGTACACAGTGGTTAGTACCTATAAGCATTCAATTCATTTGTTTATTCATCCACTCATTTATTCAATAATTGTTATGGAGCACTAATCTAGGGTCTGGTGATGTAGTTGTGAAAAAAATAGTAGGCACTCAAATAAGTTGGCTGTTAACATTATCATAAGTTGGCTTTTCCTATTATTTTGTGAGTCTTTGCCTACAAGGAACTCCTAAAATGTTGGTAGAATCAGTGGAGATTTGGCAGAACTTACTTCCCCAGACCTGGCAGTGTAGGGACCTGTGGAGTGAGGGGCTGGGGCAGTTAGGAGGGCTCTCCTGATGAGAGGGTGCCTGGGAGACTGAGCTGATTGACTCAGCAGTCATTGATGAGCACCCACTGAGTGCCAGCTGCAGTCCAGCTGTGTGAGGATACACAGGTGAGACAGAACCTCTGCCCTCTCTGGGCTCCCAGACTTGATGAGGAGGGAGTAGACAGGTAAACAGGTAGGTGGTCATACTACAGTGTGATCTGTGCTGAGATGGGGAGCAGATGTCCTAGACAAGGTGATTGCTGAGCTTGATTTTGCAAGGCCAATGAGAAGCGGTCAACAAGGAAAGGCATTGGCATTCCAGGTATTGGGAATTGCATGTATAGACTCCAGGGGAACTGAAGGTTGTTGAGTATGGCTGAACCATAAGTTTGAGTGGGCAAGTGTTGAGAGATAAATTGTTTCAGAGGCTGTGATTGCAGGTGACAGAAAACTGAAATCAACCAGGCTCAAACAATCAAGGGAATATATTGGTTTATATGAGCAAAAAGTTCGGAGGCTCAGTGGCTTCAGGTGAGGTTGATTCAGCAGCTCAGTGATGTCCCTGAGAAGCCAGTTTTTTTTCTATTTCTTTGGGGTGCCCTCCACAGCCTTAGCTTTCCTTAAGGATTAAAGATGGCAGCCAACGCTCCTGCTCCGCTTCCTGGGCCTTTGCCCATATTTGTAACATACTGATTGGGCCAGTTTAGGTCACGAGCCCACTTTCTGAACCAATCATGGTGTCCAGGGCCTTGGGAAAGGCTGACATTAGGGTGAGATCAACCCCACAGCAACACATGGACCCCCAAAGGACAAAGGCAAAGGGGGAATGGATGTCAGGAGGCCAGATTTTGATGGAGCTAAATTATGCTCTGGAACTTGAAGGGTAATGAGAAGCAGAGGACTGACTTGAAGAGTTTGGATTAGAGAAAGATCACACTGGCTGCTGGATAAAGTATAGAGGAAGGCATGAGAGGAGGCGGGGGGCCAGCTGGGAGGCTGTCTCAGTAATGGGGTGGTGGGGAGTGGCGGGGCTGTGGGGGAGGGCTGGACAGAAACTGGATACTGACTGACACAGAAGTGAAGCCAAGGGAGGAGTTCAGGGCAACTCCCAAGTTTCTGCTTTGGGTACTAGTGGGAAGGAGAATGGGGGTGGGGACGGGGTAAGGGGGACAGGCAGTGCAAATGGGTGGGGAAGAGGCTGAGATCCGCTTTGGACAGGGTGAACGTGAGGCTTCTGAGCGATAACCAAGTGCAGACATCCTGAGGGCAATTGCTGGTTGGATGTGGGGGTCCAGAGCCCAGGGTGGGCGTTCTGAGCTGGGGATGGAGGTTGGAGTGTTCATAGGCCAATGAGTTAAGGATGTGCACCAGGCCTGAAGGATCAATAGAAAGGGTCTGGGGGCAGGCAGGAGGGGAGTGGGTGGGGAGCTCACAGCAAGGAGCAGGGGTGGCCCTCTCTGTTCAGTCCTGCCCAGAGGTGGAGTGAGACCATGCCTGCCAAACGTCCTTTGGGTTTAGAGATAATAGGCGCTGGTGACCTTGGCAAGAACAGTCTCCATGGAGTGGCAGAGGGTGAGGCAGCACTGCAGTGGGGTGGGGATGAGTGGGAGGTGAAGACAAGGATAATGGGGTGTGAACACGTCTTTTAAGAAGCCCAGCTTTAAAAAAAAAAAAAAGAGAGAAGGCAGCAGTAGCTAAAGCTGAGGAGTAGCTAAAGGTAAACATGGGGTGGAGGCAGGGTGTATGTGCTGCTGTGTGGGTGGCTGGCGGGGGGATTTAGGATGGAGGGACTGAAGCAGGCTGACCTGCTGAGGCGAAAGACAGAGAGACAGGGAGAGGAACAGGGGTTGGGGTGGAAGGGCAGAGAAAGAGTGATATTGTGTGTGTGTGTGTGTGTGTGTGGTGGGTGATGAGCCTGGGAATGAGGCTGGCCTTGAAGGGGAAGGTAAGATTTGTCTACACTGGAGGTGAAAGGAAGGAGCTGAATCTCTGGGTGTGGGGCAGGCCTGGTGTGGGTTCCTCTCAGACGGCCTCAGTTCTGACTGGAAGTGGGAGGCAAGGTTGTGCACTGAGGAGCCTGCAGCAGGTGGGGGGGTGGGGGAGGAGCATGAGGGGGCAGGTGGGGGGAGCAAAGGGGGCTTACTGCCGGGCTGGGGGCCCTGGATTCCCCCTGTCAGAGCAGAGCTCCCTGCAGGAGCCAGCAGTCCCAAGGGATAAGCTGGGCATGGTGCAAGGGGCATGCAAATAGGTGGGCTGGGCCAGGGTTTGCAAGGTGGATGGGGCATTCTGGAGCACCAGGTAGGGCACAGTAGCTGGCAAGCAGACCTGTTTGGCTGGACCAGAAACAGGCTAGAAAGCACTTGAGTACTGGGCCAGGAGAGGAGAAGAAGGTCCAGATTTGCTCAGAAGGCAATGGGGAGCCATGGAAGGTTATTGAGCCGGGGGTGGTGGTGAGGGGAACATGATCAAAGCAGTCTTTAAGAATCTGTATCCAGCTATGTGACAGGAGAGATTGGAGAGATCAGACTGAAGGCAGAAGTCCAGAGCAGTGGATGGGTCTGAAAGGGAATGTCAAGTGCCAGACGTCGCAAAGGAAGAACTTTTAGCTCCCGAGATGAGACTCAGGAGTCCTGGGTGGCGATGGCCTTCAGCTGGTCCGGAACATGGGGTGCCTCACAGAGCAGTGAGGGGATTCCAGCCCTGCTGGGGGTGTGTACAAGAGGGAACCCCTGCTTCAGAAGGAAACCAGCATTGATGGAGGGTCTAATTACATTCCATCTGGGATGATGTTGGATCCTCCCAACCAACAAATGAGGTCAGAATTATTCCTTTTGAGAGATTAGGGGTGGGGGGGGGCTGGGGCTCAGAGAGGCCAAGTAACTCACTTCAGGCCACACAGCAAAGGGGAAGCAGAACCAGGACTTATCTCAGGTCTGAGTTCCTTGGGCTGCACTTTTCCTGCCATTCCTGTCACCTCTGCCATTTCTCTAGGTGTTTCGGCTCCACCTGACTTTGTTCAGGGAGCTTCTTGGTGGCTCTGGGCCAGTGAGACTTGGTGATTGGATCTAAACCTCAGTAACCCCAAATGGCCCATTTAGACCAAGGGTGGGGACTTTGATCCCATGCACTTACCCAGGAGAATGGACTCTTCAGGGTGCCAGGCTCAGCCTTGGGAGAACAGTTGTGGCCAGGCTTGGGGTAGGACCCCTTGGTTCACGCTGTCACCACCAGGGGGCGCAGACTGTTGAGGTGAGGGCATAAGGAGGTCCCCTTCCTGGCTTCCAGAGCAACAGAGTGGGCTCCTGGGCCTGGGGAGCCCCTGCCGCCTTCTCATGTCTCTGTCAGCTAAGGTCTTGCTGACCCTTCCTCCCCAGTTCCTGCTTTGCTCAGGGAGTCAGATTTTCCCCTGCGTGGGTGTCAGGAAGCCTGGGGTCTCCTTGTCGACCTGCCTGGTTGTATTCTGCCCTCCCCCCGAGCCACTCAGATGTGACCAGCTCACCTCCTTTAGCCCCCTCCTCACGAGGCCGCAGTGCTGAGGCGGTGCCAAGCACCAGTCTGTCACCTCTGTCACCTTCTCTCAGCCTCTTCACAGTGCTGGGTGGGAGTGGAGGCCAGTCCAGGGGATTAGTAACTGACGGGGAGGGCAGCGCCCTGGACCACACAGCCTGCCAGTGGGCCCTGGGGGTCTGGGGGTTGGGAGGGATCAAATTGCAGCCTGGGCAGGATTGAGGGGTGGGGGCCCTGGAGGGAGCTCCCCACGCTCTTCCATGTGGTAGCTCCTCTCCTGCCCTCCCCGGCTTCATCTCCTCTCCAGGCCTCCAGGCCCAGGGAAGATCTACCCCCAACTCCCCCAACTGCTCAGCCAGGTTTCTGCTTAGATCCTGCCACCCTCCTTCCTCCCTCCTCCACCCCAGCGCCTGCCTGCCTGCCTGCCTGCCTGCCTGCCTCCCTCCCCAAGCTTAGCCCCTTGGCTGTGGCCACTGAGGGGCTGGCCGGGGTCCCAGGCACCACACCGCAGAGGCCAGCCTCGTGTGGGCCAGAGCTTGGGACAGTCCCAGTCTGTCTGGCAGGGCTGCGGGTTCAGGATTGGCTAGAGCTGCCCCCGCCTTTGGGAGGAGGGAGATGTGAGGGGAGGCCCAGTGGCTTGCTCAAGGTCACCCTCCTTTTCTCTCCCAGCATCCCTGTTCAACCTTTGTCCCTTCTGCCTCACCTTGAGGAGGGAGGAGGCAAGATGCCCAACAGGCAGAGGACAGAGGAGCCCAGGGAAGAGTAAAGCTTTTTGGGCTGCTGGTGTTTGTGTGTTCAGCAGATATTGAGTGCCTGCTGTATGCCAGGCATTGTAAACACAGCAGTGAACACGGTGGACCCACCCTGCCCACAGCCCAGCAGAGAGACCGACAAGCAATAAACAACCACACAAATAATGTAAACTTGTGTCCCTAGCAGTGTGGCAAAGGCACTGAGCGGGGATTGGGTCTGGCTTCCCTGGGGCCTCAGGACTAAGGAGCCTCATCTGGCTTAGGGGAGGTAGGCAGGCTTCAGGCATGGCCAGGGGCTTCGTGGAGGCCAGTGTGACGGCTGAGCAAAGCCTCAGTTTCCTCACCTGGAAAACGCAGGAAATAAGTGTGACCCCCTCCCGGGGCTGCTGCACAGCGGCCTGAATCCTGGCCTGCAGCCCTCAAAAAGAAGGCGCTGTCATCCTCCCTGAGAAAGGTGTTGGAGCTCGTCAGTGACAAGGGCGGGGAGGGTATTCCCAGAGATCAGAAGCCCTCTCACAGCTCAGGGGTGGCCTCAGGGGGCCCCCAGCTCTGGGGTGCTGTGAGCTCTGCTGGTCCCTCCGTGGCAGAGGCAGGAGGAGAGGAGGGGCTGGTCCCTGGGCTGCCGTTCCTTCTCTCCCCTCCCTTACCCCCATGGTCCTGGCCACGTGGCACCTCTGCGCCCCGGCGTTGGAGGACGGATGATTCTAACCCAGGGGGTTAGCAAAGCCAAGAAAAGTGGGTGGGCTCTGGGGTACCGCTGAGACCAGGTCCTGAGGCGTGCTGCTCCACCCCGCCCTACAGCCCCAGGGCGGCAGGGAGTGGGTGCTGTCTCTTTAAGAGCCTTCAGGCTTCTGGGAGCAGATGGCCAGGCCGGCCGGGGCCCCTTGTCCTTTGTGTGGGTTTGCACAAAAGAGGGGGCCAGCTGGGGAGGGGGCGGCTGCAGCAGGTGGGAGGGTGGGGCCTTGCCCCTCCCCCTCCTGGCCTCAGACTGCCCCTTGGGGAGGGATTTTCTCGCTAGGAATGTGCCTTCTCTCTGGACACTGTGGCCCCCACAGTCGCCCCCAAACTCCTAGGATACCCCTTCTAGGATATCCTGTCCTATCTCCTAGGCTGAAGCCTCATCATATCAGGGCCTAGGGACTAGGCCCTCTCCAACTCCAGGGAATAAATAAACTTCCCCTCCCTGCCCCCACCTCCAGAGCAGAATCTTCTTTGGCCCTGAGCTCCGGACTCCAGGGAGGAGTGAGAGCAGAATTAGGTCTAATGGGGGGAAGGGTGCTGAGGAAGGACAGAACCCAGTGGCTGGGAGTACCTGGGGCAGCCCTGGAGGAGGGAGGCCAGAATAAGCCTGATGCTGAGGCATGGGGCTGAGGCCCTGGGTCCTGACTAGGTGGGAATACGGAAAGGAGGCAAGGGTAGGGGGTTGGGAGACCCAACTGAGGCCATGTCTAATGGGGGGCTGGCATGGGCAAGATGGCAGACTCCATCATAAGGAGAGTTGTGTGCAGCGATGGCTGTCTGCCAGGCAGGAGGGGACAGAGATGAGAGCCTCCCTGAAGATTGGAGGTTGCTGGGGGCCCCGGTGGTACCCTGCCATTCAGGAGTTGTTAGGCTGGGGAGCTTCTCACCCTGTGGTGGATCCCCTTAGTTCAGACCAGCCCTTGGCCCATTCATTCTCCTCTTTTGTCCAGACCTCCCCACCCTGGGGCTTGGTGCCCAATCCATGATTTAAGAGAAGGAAAAAAACCCTGTAGCTCTAGCCGGAGGTGTGGCGGGCAACGTGGCCGCAGGCTGGGTGGCCCCTTGTGGCCCGACAGCGCCGCAGCAGGGTGGGTCGTGCCTGATTTTGCCTGTCCTCCCACAGAAGCCCCCAGGACCAGACGGCCCCAGCCAGGTCGTGGACGGACCGCAGGACCCTGACCGGCTGGCCGCACGCAGTGGGTGGGGGCGGGGATCCCTGGCTGGGCCCTGGATTGCTTCTAAATTTAGGAATCTGATTACAGAGTGGCTGAGGAAGGGAAAGGAGAGAAGGGTGCGAGTGCAGGCTCGGCTCCGTCTGGGCACAGCGGGGTGTGCCCGGGTGGAGGTGTGTCTAGGAATCTGGGGCTCCGGGTGGGAGGGGCGGCGGGCGGGGGCTTCGGCCTGTGTGCACTGCAGCACGTGCCCTGGGCGGCGGGGACGGGCACGGGAGCAGTTCGCAGGCTCAGAGCCGCCGCCGGTGTGTGCGCTGGTTCTTTGTGTGCCTGGCAGGGTGGCTGGGTCTGGCTTTGAAAGTCTCTGCCCACCCCCTCCCCCATCTCCGTCTGTGCAGCTCTACCCGCTTCCCGGTCTGTCACTCTGCCCGTGCTTGTCCTGGGGGAGGGGGATGCTGCTCCTGGCGGGGGTGATAGTGAACCCAATGGGGAGGAGACCCAGCTCCTCCCTCTCCCTGGAGTCCAGACTTCCCCTGCACCTTCCACATTCCCATCCCTCAGCCCCTTTTGCCACTGTTTTGGGGTGCACACTGCAGCAGTTACCTTTAACTGCTTTAATTCTTTATTGGGGTGGCCTCTGGGGAAACACAGATACACTGGAAGCCAGGGTTTGGCCTGGTAGCTCTTGGAGGACTTCATTCCTCGCCACTCCGGCCTCCCATCCGCCCTGGCCCCCAAGGGCGCATGAAGGGGGGGGGGGTCCCCCTGCGGAAGGGGGGCGGGGACTTCCTTGGCAGGAAGGGAAATGGAAGGAAAAGCTGGGCTCCACCCGGGCGGCCTCAGGGCCCCCAGGGCAGGCGGCAGTAACCCGAGCCCACTGGTGTAAGGGGCTGGTGTGCGCGCGGCTGGGGCTGACCTCTGGCTACTCCTAGGGGGCACTGGGGTCTCCCTCAGGGGTAAGTCTGGGAGTCCCGGGGGCCCTCAGAAGGAAGCGCTCTCCTCCCTGGTCCTGACCCCACCCCCTGGAGGTCTAGCCCCGGCCCCCAGGCCCCGCCCCCCGGGCCCTCCCTCCCACCCCAGGGCCAGATGTTCAGCTGGCGGAGGCATCGGCTGGGGGAGGGGTGCTGAGGCCGCAGCCGGCACTACTTCCCTGCCAGCAGCTTCATTGTGTGCGCGAGGAGCGAGCGGCGGCGGAGAGCGGGCGAGCGAGCAGCAGCCCGAGCGCGGCGAGTGCTCCGGCAAGGGTGCGCTCCGCCAGCCTCCCGGCAACTCTGCCCCAGAGCCGTGCGCCAGGCGCGCCGTCCCGCCGCCGCCGCCACAGTCAGCGCCGGGGCAGCGCCGGCTGCCGTCTGAGGCAGGGGGGGTCTGGTCGGGGCAGGGGTCCCCGCCGGGGATTGGGGCACCCAGGTGCAGCCGACGAGCGCAGAGCCCGTGAGGTCGCCAATTGCGCTGAGGCACCCTCCCGTTGAACTGCGTGGGCAGGCGGGCCGTGGGGCTCCGGGACGCCCCGAGGGCAGGGCGCCCCGACCCCTCCGGGGAGCCCCAATCCCGTGGAGCGTACAGAGCGCGCGTGCCCCAGTCGCATCGGACCTTGCGCTCACCCCCCGCGTACCCCACTTTTGCACAAACTTTCCTGACACCCTCGCCCGTGGGGGTCGCGGAGAACGCTGGGCTGCCCGAGGGGCTCCCGCCCCGCCGGACCCTAGTCGCTGACCTCCTGCCTCTTGTAGCCCGAGTGGCGACCCCTCCAGGCCGGGCCGGGCACGGCACTCGAGGCGAGCGCGGCAACCACCGCTGCCCTCCTAAGGCTCCCGCGCCCCCCGGGGCTGCTGGGCGGGGTAATGCCCTCCGTGATGGAGAAGCCGAGCGCGGGCTCAGGAATCCTGTCCCGCAGCCGGGCCAAGACGGCGCCCAACGGCGGACAACCCCATTCGGAGGATGACAGCAGCGAGGAGGAGCACTCGCACGGTGAGCCCGGCGGCCTAGGGTTAAAAGCGCACCGGTCGGGGGGCACGGAGTGGGGCGGGAGGCGAGTTGCCTGCCACGGGAGTGTTATACTGATGGTTCCGGTCCTCCTGGATTGGAGCCTCTGCCGTGCTTCGCCCCAAACCCGGGGCTGCCGGCACGGGGAATCTGGAGGCTGGGCCCCTAGCTGCCGAGGAGGCGGTCCTGCTCTCCCCCACCCTGCTCTGTGCCTGAGGGACTCAGGCGTCCTCCCTTACACAGACTGGGCCCCTCGCCCCTTACCACCTTGCAGGGGACTGAGGTCTGGCTGGGGCAGCGGCTGGAAAGACACCTCCACACGGAGCTGTGAGGCTCATGTGGTGGGGAGGAGCTTTGGATTCCCCGCAGGGCTGTGGTCCAGGTCCAGGGGCAGCCCTCCACCCCTGAGCCAGAACAAAGGGCTCTGCTTGGCCTGGGCTCTAAGACTGGCCCCTTGTCCTCCCCGCCACCTTCCACCCCCCCACCCACCATGGGTTATGGCTAGGCAGGGTCTATCCCTCTTCCAGTACCTTCTTGGCTGGGAGTAACTGAGGGCAAGATCAGGGAAAAGTGAGCCTCCTGGAAGGTGGGGGCCCTGGGTGGTCAGGAAGGAGAACTCCAGGCCAGCCCCCTCCCTCGCCACATCCTCCTGTCCTCCCTCCCTCCCTGGAGTCCTGACTGCCTCCCCCTGGCTCCACAGACAGCATGATCCGCGTTGGAACCAATTACCAGGCCGTAATTCCGGAGTGCAAGCCTGGTGAGTGGCAGGACAGGCTGCAAAGGGAGGGGTGCAGAGGTCCCATTATTGGCCCTGAGCCCCACCCAGGGGAGCCCTTGGCTGGCGCCCACTGGAAGGACAGGCAGGCAGGCAGGGGTGGGTGGCCCCATGGCATAGTTTTCCTGCTTTGCCTTCCTGTCTGGGTTTCTGCCCCTCCTTCCCTTCTCGGCCTCACCTTGCAGGCCCCACTCCTCTGCCCTCTGACCGTGGGGACAGGCGACCCCCCGCCAGGGTGATCTGAATGTCTTCCCTCTGCTCCTTTTTCAGAGAGCCCTGCACGCTACAGTAACAAGGAACTGAAGGGGATGCTGGTGTGGTCGCCCAACCACTGTGTGTCAGATGCCAAGCGTGAGTGGGGTGGGATCCTGGGTTCATGCAGATCCCAGGGAGATTGGGGCCTGCGTCCATGCCAGTCTGTGGCCAACTCTTCTCAGAAGTGGGCTGGAGGCTGAGGTGTGTGGGTTCAGCCTCTGCCCTGGGGCTCAGGGGCCTAGCCCCTTAGGGGCATACCCTGTCTGGTCAGGCCTGGGTAAGGAGTTGTAACTCCTCCTCTAAGACTTGGTTCCTCCCGCCCCTGCAGTTGACAAGTATATTGCAATGGCCAAGGAGAAGCATGGCTACAATATTGAGCAGGTTAGTCTTAGCCCCACAGGGATTTGGGATGGGGGCAGGACAGTGCTGGGGATAGCTGAGCCTGAATGGTACCCTTTCTCTGGCCAGGCACTGGGCATGCTCCTATGGCACAAACACGACGTGGAGAAGTCATTGGCTGACCTGGCTAACTTCACCCCATTCCCTGATGAGTGGACTGTAGAGGACAAGGTGCTGTTTGAACAGGCCTTTGGCTTCCATGGCAAATGCTTCCAGAGGATCCAGCAGATGGTAAACCACCCTCCAAATCCCCCCCCTACACACCTGTACTCCTTAGCCCCTCCTTTCTGACCAGTCTGCCTGGAGTCTTGGGTGGACTGCAGTCTCTGGTGTGCCCCCAGCTGCCTGACAAGCTGATTCCCAGCCTGGTGAAGTATTACTACTCTTGGAAGAAGACCCGCAGCCGGACTAGCGTGATGGACAGACAGGCTCGGCGGCTGGGGGGCCGAAAGGAGAAAGAAGACAGGTGGGGATCCACGGAAGCTCTCGGAGGGGGCAAGCTGAGCTCCTGGGGAGCCCTGGCGCCTGCCTTACTCCCTCTTGGCTCCTTTGTCAGCAGTGATGAGCTGGAAGAAGGACGAGGAACTGTGAGTGAGGGGGAGCCAGATGCTGGAGACCCCAAGAGAGAGGTGAGGTCCCAGAGGTGGTCTAGGCGTGCCCACCCACCTGCCCTCTCCTCGGGCTCTGCCCCACCCACCCCCTCTCCTTTCCCTGGCAGCCTCTGCCCTCTCGGCCCCTGAATGCCCGCCCAGGCCCTGGGAAGAAGGAGGCCCAGGGGTCTCAGTACCGCCACCACCCGCTGCGAACCCGGCGGCGCCCACCCAAAGGCATGTACCTGAGCCCCGAGGGCCTCACTGCCGTGTCAGGAAGCCCGGACCTTGCCAACCTCACGCTTCGAGGCCTTGATTCCCAGCTCATCTCCCTCAAGCGCCAGGTGGGGGCCCTAGAAGGGGCTGTGCAGAGAGGGCAGTTGGCAGCTGGGAACTACATTTTGGGGGCAGCTGACGCGTAAGGGAGGTGGTGCAGGTGGCAAGCGTGCCTCTGCCTGCATTCCCTGAACTTCTGGGTAACTTGGTGTTCTTTGCTGGGCCTTCAAAAACACTGGTCTGCAGAAAGGGGTGAATCCCTGTGTCTCCCCTACTGAGCAGTTTGTAAGGGAGGTGTAAGCCAGAAATGGTAGGTAGCAAAAGCTTTGTTGGGAAGTAGGGCCCTGCAAGGGTTAGTATTGACGGACTCCCTTGTGCTGAGAGTTTGAAATCCCTTCATTTCCTGGCCTTTCCCAGGTGCAAAGCATGAAGCAGACCAACAGCAGCCTCCGCCAAGCCCTGGAGGGCGGCATCGACCCACTCCGCCCCCCAGAGGTAAGGCTGCTCTGTGAGTTTGGGTGCCAAAGGGTTTTCTCTGGAGGCTGAGCACAAAAGGGGCATTCTGCCTGGAGGGCAGGGCCTCCATTTCCAAATTTTTTGAGTCTAAAGGATGTATTATTTCTTGCTCTCCAGGCCAACACCAAGTTCAACTCCCGTTGGACCACAGATGAGCAGCTTTTGGCTGTACAAGGTGGGTCAGACTGTGGGGGAATAGAGGGCCCCAAGATCTCTCCCCACCCTCCAAAGAGCTGAGGGCAGAGGGGAAGGGTCAGGGAAATGACTAGTTCTAAGGGGTATTCACACTCTGCTGCCCTTTTGACCCTTGCAGCCATCCGTAGGTATGGCAAAGACTTTGGGGCTATTGCAGAGGTGATTGGGAACAAGACTCTGACCCAGGTGAAGACCTTCTTTGTGAGCTACCGGCGCCGCTTCAATCTGGAGGAGGTGCTACAGGAATGGGAGGCCGAGCAGGATGGTGCCCCTGGAGCCCCAGTCCCCATGGAGGAGGCTAGGAGAGGGGCTCCCTTGCCAACCCCAGCCCTGGAGGAAGATGATGAGGTGAGAAGGGGTGAGAGAAACCCTCAGAGAACAGAGGTAAGGAACCACCTCTGGCCATAGACTGGGCTGAGGGTGTGGCTGAGCCTCGTTCTACTCTTCTCTTCTCTCAGGTCCAGATTACATCTGTCTCAACATCTGTGCCCCGATCAGTACCTCCTGCACCACCCCCTCCTCCGCCTCCCACCTCACTGTCCCAGCCACCCCCACTGCTGAGGCCCCCTTTGCCCACAGCTCCCACTCTGCTCCGCCAACCCCCTCCACTGCAGCAGGGCCGCTTCCTTCAGCCCCGGCTGGCTCCCAACCAGCCCCCACCACCTCTCATCCGCCCTGCTCTGGCTGCCTCTCGCCATAGTGCCCGCCCCAGCCCTCATCCTCCACCCACCCTGATTGGAGCCCCCCTGGAGCCTCCAGCACCCTCACTCTGAGCCAACGCCCTCCACCAACCAGAGGCTCCAGAACCACCTTGCTGGTTGTCCTCGGGTACCTATGGCTTCGCCAAGGACAGAAGGGACTAGAGCTCTTGCCAGGTCTTTTTGAAGACCCAGGGCTGCCGATGGGCCCAGCCCGGACCTGTGGGTTCTGCACATGTTTCTGGCAGCTGAGCTTGTTTTCACCCCTACCCCAGTCAGGGGCTGGGACTCGGGCTTTCTGAACTGGCCTGAGGGTACTTTCTTTTCCTGGCTGGGACTGGAAGGGCTGCCTCCTAGCCTGCTAGAGCTTGGCCTCTGGGCCTGGCCCTTTGTGTAAAGGGGGTAGTGACCATAGCTTGGGGGATGGGGAGAGGACAGTTTGCACATTGGCTGTTCTTCCTCTTTCTTTTAGCAATAAGTCTGGGGTGAGGCAGGGAGGGGGCTGGAGGAGGGAGGTGGGCAGAGAGGTCCCTCAGGGCCAGACAGCCGCAGACCTGGAGGGGCAGCTCTCTCGTCTTCAGGAACCTGTTGGGAAATGCTGAGGAGTTCTGAGGGTACCCACTCTGCCTGCTGTCCAAAGGCTTAAAAGGAAGGGGCACTGGGAACATATGCAGACATGGGTTTATTTTTCAATGTTTTTAAAAAATAAAACCTCCCAAGTTCACTGAGTGCTCTTCCCCTTTGGGTCTAAGGTTCCTGGGCTTTGCTTCTTGTCTGTGCCCTGAGGGTGGGAGGGAGCAGCCACCCAGCACCAGCCTTTCTCCCCCAGGCCCCAGTCAGGAATCAGTTCTCTGCCAGGCAGGTGGGCTGGGCCACATTTTGCCCATGCCCTGCCTGGTTAGGAGAAGAAAGAGGAGGAGGCAGCTCAGATTCCAAACATTCTCTTTATTACGTGTTTGATCCAGAGGAGAAACTAAGTGCGGGGTGGGGGTGGGGGTGGGGGTGAGCGGAGGGAGGGGACACCTTGCCTGGAAGCCCCCCTCCCTCCCACCAGCTGCCATCCCCTTTGGGAGCCAAGCCATGCCCTCCAGGCCCCTGGGAGCACCCTGGCTGTTCCACAGGGCAGGAGATGGGGGGGGTGTGGTAAGGGGAAGCCCTTGGTTGGAGCCGGGCCCGCAGTCGGGGCTTGGGGCAGGAGAGCGGAGGTTGGTGAGGCCCCTTCCTGGGACCCAAGGGCTCAACTTGCCACGGAGCCTGGCCTGGGAGTGGGGGTGATGAGTAAGGGTGAAGTCATCAAAAATCAAAAAAAAGAAATAATAATAATAATAAAATAAAAAATAAAACCCATCACAAAAAAATGTACAACTCAGGTGAGGGTAGGGGCAGCCTCTGTGCAGGACTCCCTCCCCCACAATTTCTCAAGAACAGAAACAGCAGAGAAATAAATTAAGGGATGCAGTGGCCGCCACCAGCCAAGCGCCCATAACCAGCCACTCCCACACTGGCCGCAGAAGGTTAGCAAGCTGGGAGTCACTTGGCCCATCTGTCCCCGGACCCGGTGGGGGCAGCCGCTTCCAGCCCTGCTGCCCTATCCAGCCTCCCGCCAGGCAGCCATGGAGGCCCTGGGCAGTGTCTCCTGAGAGGAGGGGCGACAGTGTCAGGAAGGAAAGGCAAGGCCAAGAGGTGAGTGGGGAGGGAAGTCACTGCTAAGGAACTAGCTGGTGCCCAGATTAATGCCAATGAAGGGGGGCAGTGGGGAGAGGCATGGCGAGGGGGCTGTGCTTTCAGACAAAGGCTCTCCCATAACGGAGAATGCCCAGCGTCCCTGTTGCAGAGACAAGCAGCCCAGGCAGCGGCCCCCTGGGGGCCGAGGAGCCCAGGAGCCCATCTGCCCTGCAGTCCCCTCCCCTCACCCAGCCCAGGGGTCAGCTCCACTTTCCACCCAGGAGAGGATGGGAGAAGATGGCACAGACTTGAGGAGGGGAACAAAAGTCCCCACAGCAGCTTGTGAAAGGAAATGCCCAGCTCCGAGGAAGGGGGGCAGAGGATACAGTGTGGAGGGAGCCAGAGCCCCATGCCTCGCCGCCAGCCCCACCACCTCAGGGCCGCACAGTGCCCTGCCGCCCTGGCCTTGGCCCAGGGGCCTGAGGTCAGGGGAAGGCCACCTCTGGTGGTTTTGGAGAGAAAGGAGGAGAGGAGAGGAGAGGGGAGAAGCCCAAAGTGGGCCTGGCGGAGGGCCTGACAGGGAACTCCACCACTCTTGCCTGAGAGGGTTCCAGCCCTGAGCCACCCTCCTGGGAAACCCCACGGATCCAGTCTCGACTGTCCCAATGGGGCAGGGAGGAAAGGTGGCCGCTGGGATTTTTTTTTTTCTTTTTTCTTTTTGGTAATAAAAAATTTCTTGGTTTAGGCGAAATACTCTGTGCAACCGCAGTACCGAGGGGGAGCCCTGCCCCTCCCCCTTCCTTGGCCTCCTGTGGGGGAGAAGGGGGAAGGGGGAATTTCTGGGCAGGGGTAACTGTTGGGGGGAAAGAACCATTGCCTGTCCCCCACAAACATGGAAGAAACAACTGAGAAGGGTGGGGAGGGGAGAAGTGCCAGCAGGGGGAGACACACCAACCCATCTCCGCAGTCCTGCCCGCGGGGCTGGAGCACCGGTCCCAGCAGCTAAGTCCAGCTGGCCCGCCTCCATCGCCACCCCGCTCCTGGCAGCCTGTTAAAGCTTGAGCTCGTTGGCTATTTTGGAGGCAATGTTCTTGAAGGCCATGGAAGTGCCTGATATCCGCTTAAATCGAACACCGTTGAGAGACAGCCGTGGCAGTTTGCACACCTCCATCTCCCACTGCACAAAGTTCTCGTGGCCTGGCGTGCCGTGCATGCACAGTAGCATGTACCTCTCATGCAGCTCGCTTTGGCAGCTGTTTGCGTCCAGCACCTTGCGGATCTCCCGCATCATCTCATTGGGCTCCATGGAGCTCGTGGTCTTCATACTCCATGTGAAGCGTAGTGAGCGTGGTTTGGCCTCCCGGAACTCCTCCTTTTCTTTGTCGTTGCCTCCACCACCCACCACGTGAGGTCTGCAGAAAGGGCAGGGGCAGTGTTAGGTAGGGGCTGGGGCACCCCACCCACGGGAGAGCCACCCTGGCTGATAGACCCTGAGACCAGAGGAGAGCGGGAGGGTGCCCGGGAGGCAACAACTCTGGAAGAGGGAGTGTTAGACCTGGTGTGGGAAGCGGAGGGAGGGTGAGGGGCTGGGCAGCGCTGCACCTCAGGACAGAGAAGAGAGAATCGGGGAAGGTGGGAGCACATGCTCAAGAGCTCCAAGCAGTTCACAGACTGGACAGAAAGCAGCTGAGGCACAGAAAGGTGAGCTGATCAATGCGGAGGAATCTGCAGCCCCAGCTGCCCAGCCTAGGGCTCTTGCTTCCAGAGTCTACCAGAACTGAGGAGAAGGGCTCACACCTACTGCAGCTGGGGTGTGGGGATTCTCTGAGAAAAGGGAGACCCCAAGAGGGTGGGGACAGGGCAGAACCACTGGAGGAACAGCCAGGTGGCAGAAGGCAGAGAGGAACAGGAGGCTTGTGGCAAGCCCGGCGGCCCAGGCAGGGCCAGTGCTGGCTCCAGCCTCTCACCTGAGCGTCTCCACTCGGTCTTTGCTTTCAGGTTCATTCAGGTTCCTCAAAAAACAGAGCGAGGGAGAGTTTAGTGCTGGGACCTCTCGCTCCTTCCGCCACCACAGACCCCATGAGGGTGGGTCTGGGGAGGTACCACTGTGGGTGTGCAGGCCCCAAGCCCAAAGGCCACCTGCCCATCACCTGACAGGCCAACATGGCTCTGTGGCACCTCCCATTGGCAGCCCGACGGTCCCTTTCCAAAAGGGAGCCCAACATGGAGCCTGTCCCCCACCCCCACTCCCAGAGATCTGGGCCTCTGCTGGGGGAGAGGCGGGCATGGATGTACAGGCACGCGCGGAGCGCACAGCCGCAGCAGGGGGCAGCTCCCCGCTGGCCCGCCGCCGGGCTTGTGCTGCCAGTGGGTCTTCAGCACTGGTATCCTGGGTCTCAGAACAGCAGTTCGCTTGGGGAGAAGGGGCTGAAGGCATAGCTACAGGCCTCTCTCAGGAGGCTGGAAGCACCAAGCACTGGCACTGCTGAGGACGTGTGGGGTCGGGGGCCTGGGGATGGGGTCTGGGCAAGAGAGGCCCTGAGGCCAGCTGTGGACAAGCCTGCTTCCCTCATAACTCCCTTGCCTGCCAGGCTGCCGGGCCACCTGCTTGTACAGAAGGGAGGACGGAGGGCAGGGCAGGACAGACACCTTGGGAGTGTGGGTGGGGAAGAGGTCTGGCCCCGCTGAGCGGCTTCTCCAGTTCCCAGCTGGAAGATGGGCTCCAGGAGCCGGGAAATTGGGGGTTGCAGAGGAGGGCAGGGATGTGAGGAGGAGAGAAAGCAGCAGCACATGTAAAAGGAACACAAAGACAGCAGACACGCATGAGCAGGGAGCCGGGCTGTGCCAGGGAAGGAGCCTGCTGCCCCCTCCAGCCCCGCCTGGCTCCTGCCTTGTGGGCGGAGGCACCATGCAGGGCAGCCCCCCACTGGGGCCCCATGAGTCAACAGTCAGCCTTGCACTGAGGAACTGGGTGGGGAGCAGTGGGTGGAGGGGGAAAACCTGAAGACCCTGTCTTGGCCATTTCTGTCAGTTGGGACACTAAAGTACCTGCCAGGTGTCCCAGGCCCAGCAAAGGGCCTGGGCTGCCAGCCTTGGGAAACTAGTGTTCCCAACCTGGCCTTTGGTCTTCAGCTTTATATGTGGCCCACCCAGGCCCCCAGAGGTTGAAGACAAAGTCAGGGGTGCCAGAGCCAGGATCTTGCCGAGGAAGAGAGAAGCCTGAGTGGTGGTTAGTGGTGGGGGAGTTTGTCTCCCAGTGTTTCACCAGGGCTCAGGGGTAGAAGGCCCAGCCCTGAAACATCCCAGCTCCTGGCTTTTTAGAAGCCACAGGCGTGTCTGGAGAACGCAGCCCAGGGAGGCAGCTTGATTCATCCAGATACTGCTGCAGGCAGGAGGTGTGCGGGGGTGGGGGGGTGGGTGGGCCTATTTGTGCAGGAGCAGCCAGAAGGGGGCGCTGTGCCCACTCGTGAGGCAAAGGCTCCTTGAGCCTGAAGGAGGCCAACTGCAGCCTTGGGACCCCAAAGTCCCTGTAGTATCTCCAAAGTCCTGACATCTGTAGGGCAGGGGCAAGAGGTGACAAAGCCCTGAGTGGATAGGACCAGAGAAGGGGACGCCCAGGAGACCCAGAATGAGATGCGTCCCAGATGCGCTTTCAGCCTCAGTGGAGCCTCTTCCTCTTCTCAGCACATGCACGGACGGGAAAGTGCCAGGAAAGGAACCAATGCTTGGACCAAACCCTGGGGTGGGGGTGGGAGGTGGAGACAATCTTAAAGGGAGAATTCCCTGAGAAGGTCTGCTTTGCTTGGCAACAGGTCCACCATTACAAAGCCTACTGAGTGGGCAAACATGGCCTTGTGTGGCCCCCCAGCCAGAGGCAGTCTTCATCCCTTTAAGATGGCAGACAGAGGGCTACACAGACATGGTTAGCAGATGGAGGAGGGAGCAAGAGCCAGAAAGGGGAGTTAGTGATGGAGGCAGGACACAGGACACAGACACACACACAGCGGGCTCAACGCCTACCTTCTGGCAAACCTGAAAGACAGATTTCTAAAAAAACAAACAAAAAAAGACAAAATAAAAAAAGAAATAAAAAAACCCAACAAGACAGTATGTGGATAAGCAGGTGGGGAGTGGGCTTTACAGGTTCAAGGGTCACCCCATTTGTGGAAGAGCCGCTCAGCGAGACTAGAGTCCCAGCCATCCTGATCTGCTCACGCCCCACCCTGCAGCCCTGCCCCTGCGTTCCAGGCTGGAAAGGGGCACGGCTTTTGGCTCCTCCAGCTCCAGTGAGGAGCAGAAGGAAGGGCAGGGAAGTCTGCTCTCTCCAAGCCCCCTGCTGCTTCCTGAGCTACACTAAGGTGTCAGAGGAAGTGGTGAGCTGGAGACAAGGAGCACCCCAAGAGGCCGGACAGCTGGAGGCACCTCGACAATGGAAGCTGTCCCTCTCGGGTGGTCGGGGCCAGGTGTGAGAAGCCTCAGGAACAGAACCCCTACCCTGGTCCCCACACAGGAAAGCATCAGTGTGCTAGACTGAGGGAGGAGGCCATGCTGGCCCCTACCAGCTCTTTCATTTATGGTCTTCATCCTGGCAACCCCTGGTGCCAAAGAACATGGCCTTGGCAGAGGAGAATGGCTGCAGCTAGACTCAATCTACTGGGTGGATTGGTGGGGGGTGGTGGAGGTCAGAGGGGGTGAGACAAGAGGCCAGGAAAAACTCCTTGCCGGCCCAGCCTGGCTCAGGCCTCATGACTTTGCAGCTGCGTCACCAAATATAAGTTTCCATGGGAACCCAGGAGAGAAGAGGGGGGCTTTTATTTTAGCATCTGAGTTCACACTCTCCTAGAGAGGAGGCGGCATCGGCCATCTGCTTAGGGCCAGAGAACTAGGGGTGTGTACAGGAGATGGGGAGAGCCTGAGAGGGACGGACTGGTGGGTCTGGGAACATGAGGTGCTGACAAAGACCCAATTTCTTAGGCTTCCCAAGGCCTTTCCTAACTCCAGGACCCAAGCCCAGTGCCACATGTCCCCGGCCCCAGCCAGGCAGGAAGGCCTACCTCAGCCTCTCCCACCCTAAGCCCCCTACTCACCTGCGCACAAACTTGGAGGTGAATTTGCTGAAGATGCTCCCCGAGGCCCCCCGCCGGCCCTGGCTATTGCCAGAGGGAGAGGCTGGGGTCACACCGTAGGGCAAATTCTGCTGGTCCCGCACCTGTCGGAGCTGCCCAGCATGGAAGGTGCTTCGACTGGACACACCCCGGGGGAAATTAGTTCGGTCTGGGGCTCCACCACTGCTGCTGATGTTGTGGGCGGAAGGGGAGGCGACAGGGACACGCTGGGGGGCTGTGCTGTGGGAAAAGAGGTTGGGGGAGCGAGGGAAATGTATCAGGGCACAGAAAGCCATCACCACTAAGCACCTGCAGTGTCCTGGGGTGGGAACAGGGAAGGGGGATGCTAGGGCACAGCAGCCATTACAGGGGACACAGAAGGACAGGGTATGACCACTGAGAACACTGGTAAGGAAGACATCTGGGTGGAGGTGGAAGGAGATGGTTTGGGGGAGGGAGGGAGGGAGGCAAGGAAGGACACGTATGGAGAGCAGTACAGGCTGGAGAGAAGTGGCTCCCTGTGAGCTAGGCAGACTGGAACCTCAAGAGGACAATGTTGACCAACCCTCAAGGACTGAATCCCTTTGATGCTGACTGTCCCTGGGGTCCTAAGGAAGTCTAGGAAGGCTCAAAACAAAAAGGCTTCCTTCTGGAGCCTCAGGATGGCTTCTTGTATATCTGTTCTGAGAGGGAGCACTAGAGGAAAAGAGGGGCATTAAACTATTTTTTCCCTCTGCTTCCTGACTACAGGGGACAGAGCCAGTTCTTGTGTCTAAGATGACAAGAACAGAGCAGCACCCTCAGGGGGGAAGTAGTAGTAGGGGTAGGGGGTGGGGCAGGCTGAGGGCAGCTGGTGCACCGGCTGCCCCAGCACACTTGCCTGGGCCGCGGCACCTCACAGTTACTGTCGGTGGGGGGCAGCCCAGTGGCCTTGTTGGGGTGCACGGAGGCCGACATGGATTTCTGATGCTGGCGGGGCCGGGCCGCAGAGACTGCGGCAGAAGCAGAAGCCGTGGAGGCCCGGGACCCTGGCATGGTTAGGCTAGGAGACAAAAGCAGCGGAGAGGCCTGGGTTAGGGGTGGGGTGGGGGCAGGAGACTTGGGTTAGGAAGCAAGGACAGGGTGGGAAGGGCCACAGCTAGGGAACCTTGGCAGGATGCAGGTCAGGCCCCGGAGCAGCAGCTGAATGCAAGTCAGAGCTAAGGAAGTCTGGGAAGTGGAAGGCAGGGTAAGGAAGGCAAGGCAGGCCAGAGCCCAGAGGAGGAAACCAAAAGTGCAGGAAAAAGCCGACTGCCTCCGGGCTGCACTGGTCTCCTAGTAATTCTAAGAGCAAGGCAGGGTGTTGCTAAGGGGACTTTTCATTAAGCTCAGAAGAGGCACAGCCAGGAATGCAACACAACCGAGATGCTGAGAGTCAAGGCTAAGAGAGCTCTGTTCTCATGGGCATGGTCAGAGTCACCCTCAATGTGTCCAACCCTCAAGTGGGCTTGGTTCTGCCCTGGGCAGGGGCCTGCAGAACAGAGCCTCAGGTACTGATGCCTTGGGGAGCAGAGCTGCCATGCTCCGGCTGTGGTCAAGAAGCAAGGCAGCTGAGATGACCGTGGAGTATCATTTGGTACACCCCCACCAGTGGTCACAGGAGCACGGGAAGGGGAGACGGGTTGGAGGTGGGTGTGGAGAGCAGGGAGGAGGGGCTGGTGCGTGGAAAGCTGGACTGGACAGAGCCAGGACAGAACTCCAGGGAGCAAGGAGGGCAGGTGGTGCTGCTGACAGACATCACTGCTGTGAGAGGTAGCTCCTGGGGAATATGGCAGGCAGCTCACCTGTCTTTGCCGTTCTGGATGGAGGCCTGGCCAAGGCTGGCCCTCTCCAAAAGTGGGGAATTCCTGCTTCGATTTGTGCTGGTGGAAAGGACGCTATTCTGTGGGGAATAAGGGGCAGAGCTGTATTACAGAAAACCAAAGAGTTCTACTGGCATGTTCATAGCACCATGGGCAGGTTCATAGCACCTGCTTCCCCTCCACCTCCAGCACAAGCACACGGGGGAAGGGAAGAGAAAGGACTGTGCTTTGAATTCCTGGAGGCTTTCTACAGCCATCAGCAGTGGCCCCGGAGGGAGGGTCAGGCAGGCAGCCAAAGGGAGCTGGGGCTGGATTAGAGGAGAGCTGCCTGGGTAGGACAGGCCCCTGAGGATAGAGGAGAGGAAGGGATGGTGCTGCAGGAGGAGGGAGGTTGGGCGTGGCTCACCGTGGAGGGGGTGGGGGTGGTCTTCTTCCTCTCCAGGCCAGGCAGGGGACTGGCAGGCACTTTGGCTGTGCTGCTGGCCTTCCGCCCCGACTCCCGGTCCTCCTCAGGCCGCTTATTTTCTGCGTTGTTACTCTGAGTTTTCTTAGAGTAGGAATTAGAGGTGGGGATGGCAGGACCAGCTGCTGGACCAGAGGGATGGTGGGAACGAGTAAGGGTGGGGGGCCTGCTGTGAGCCACCATGTGCGCAGTGCTCTCCTACAGTTTTGCCAGAAACCCAGAAAACCGTCTAGAGGCGGAAGGAAGTTAAGTGACTTGCCCAAGGCTATGCTACTAGTTAGTGGTTGGACTGGGTCTGAAACTCAGCTATATTATCCAAAGCCCCTAGAGCTGGTGCCCTCCCAGGAGAGGGGTGAATACCCCACCTATAACTCCTGACAGCACTTACCCTGGTCGCTAAAGCGCCGCTGCTTGGGGTTGGCAGAGACACTGCGCTGGACCTTGTGGGAAGGAGAGGGGGCACTGCTATTGGTCAGATCAGCGGAAGGCCGGGGCTTCAAGGTGATGGTGTCACCCTCCAGCTGAGAACAGAACAGAAAACAGAAAAGGGAAGGGGCAGGGAGATGGGTGAAATGCACGAAGAGGATGAAGAGGTACAAACTCCCAATCATAAAATTAAGTCAGTCACAGAGATCAAAGTACAGTGTAGGAAATAGAGTCAATAATATTTTAATATCTTTGTATGCTGACAGCTGGTAACTACACCTATCATGGTAAGCATTCTGTAATGTATTTACTTGTTGAATCACTATGTTGTACACATGAAACCAATATAATATTGTGTATCAACTATATTATACATTAAAAAAGGACTGAAGTCACACAGAGATGCCTAAGGGATGTACACAGATGTGCAGGGACCCACTTGCACATACCACCCAGCCCGCCACAAATCCACCCTATATTCACGAGACACACCCCCTGCAAGACCAATATGCACCTAAGCCCCCTGGAGAGACCCTGACAAACACCGCCAAAAACATGCCCTCCCCAAAGACCCTCTGCCTTCAGAGAGGGATATGCACGCCCAGAGAACATGCCTCCACTCCTCCCCAACCCACAACCAGATACCTCCTAAGTAGGCAAGTGAGAACCAAGAGACGGAGCCCACTACTCCCAGGGGGAGAGCAGGGTGGGACAAGAGTGCATGTGGAGACAAGACCCCACTCCCACAGAAACCTATGGACTCAAGACACAGACATGGTTACCCAGAGAAGCAAAGGAACATCATGAAGCCTTCAGATGCACACACAGATGAGTGGATGGACACATGTGTATACAGACACAAGCACCATGCAAAAGTAACACTCAGACTCCCGACTCCCACCAGATAGACACAGAGACTCACACATCCACAAACCCAGATACAAAGAATCACAGACGTGGAAAAGCACACAAAGATTTCTAGATCAACACAGAACTGATTCAATCAGAATGACTGAGACTCAGTCTAGCCAACACAGACTGAGCCATATCTCCTCACCCTATGGAAACCCTGACCCAGGCCCAGATCATACCAGTTTTCTTAGTAACTCACTAATAGAGGCAAGTGAAAGCAAAGGCCAGTTGAGGTTTAAAATTCATCAGCACAAGTATCAAATGATTTCACTCATATGTGGAGTATAAGAACAAAGAAAAAAACTGAAGGAACAAAACAGCAGCAGACTCACAGAACCCAAGAACGGACTAATAGTTACCAAAGGGAAAGGGACTGGGGAAAATGGGCGGGAAGGGAGGGATAAGAGGGAAAAAGGGGGCATTACGATTAGCAGATGTAATGTTGGGGGGGCACGGGGAGGGCAGTACAACTCAGAGAAGACAAGTAGTGATTCTATAGCATCTCACTACGCTGATGGACAGTGACTGTAATGGGGTTGGTGGGGGGGACCTGATGAAGGGGTAGTTTGATAATCGTAATATTGCACATGTAATTGTAAATTAATGATAATAAAATAAATTATATTAAAAAAAAAGAAGATTACATTTTATGTAAAAAAAAAAATAAAAAAATAAAATTCGTCAGCAGAGATGAGCTTCTGCCCTTAGCGGATGCTAGAAGCATGGGGGTGCTACTGACAGTGAGGTGCCAGGTCAGGGAATGCAGCTGCGCGCACACACCTCGGAGCTCTTGTAGCCCAGAAGCAGGTAGGTGGCCATCACCTCGTTGTACCTCTGGCCCACCAGCGAGTCCTGGATCTCTTCCCGTGTGTAACCCATGGACACCATCAACTCTGCACAGGGGGGACATACAGTTAAGACTGGTCCTGAGTCCTAGGCAAGCTCAACCTTATGGCCCAGCTCAGCCTTACCTGTTCGCCGGGGGTCCTTGTAGTCAGGGAGTGGCTCCACATAAGGCTTTAATTCATCATCTTCATGACCCACATTCATCCATCGATCTTTCATGATTTGCTGGCAAGCAACAGGAAGGGCAGGGAAGAAGAAAACTCAGCTTGGAAGTGTCCCTGGTAACCCAGGACCTTCCAGCAAGCTGGGCTCTAGGCTGCTCACCTCTAAAGTGCCTCTCTTGCTAGGATTGAGAATGAGAAATTTCTTAAGAAGATTTTCACAGTCCGTGGACATGTAGAACGGAATGCGGTATTTTCCCCTCAGCACCCGCTCCCGCAGCTCCTGTAGGTGGGAAATTTAAATCACTCCACCGCCGAGTGAAGCAACCTAATGTCCATGCTCCTGAGAACTAAAGACTGTCCAGGCAGACACATATGGACTACGGCAGGAGGCAGAGAGCCCGGGATGAGGCACCTCACCAGAGAGTTGGTGAAGTCAAAACACCCCGTGCCCATTAGCTTGACTGCCCAAGGCTTGCGGTCCTGAGCGCCTTAAGGGGGCGAATGGACATACGACTACCCTCATCCCTTGAGAAAAGAACTGAGGTTATCACACTGGGTGCAGGGGACCTTTTAGCTGCTGCTACCTTTAGCAAGCCCTTTTCCGAAGCTCTGGCTTGGGAAAAATGTAGAGAGATGGCAAAGGTAAGAGGTCAAGAGCAAGATCAGAGGCTAAGAGAGGAAATGAGAAGTAATAAAAATTATCTAAGCCTGTGCTTCACTTCACCTTGAGATTCTGTCCATCAAAAGGCAGGGACCCGCTGACCAGTGTATATAGGATAACTCCCAGGCTCCACACATCCACCTCAGGCCCATCGTATTTTTTGCCCTGGAAGAGTTCTGGGGCAGCATAAGGGGGACTGCCACAGAAGGTATCCAGCTTGTTCCCAAAAGTGAATTCGTTGCTGAAGCCAAAGTCTGCAATCTTGATGTTCATATCAGCATCCAAAAGTAGGTTCTCTGCCTGGAAGGTAAGATGGGAGACGTCAGGGAGCCCAGGGAGCCACGCTAAGGCAGTGGGCAGGAAGGAGCTGAGTGGGACAGGAGAACAAACGGGAGTTCATTTTCAGTCTTAGGACTTTCTCCACTAGCTCCAGGGCACCTTCAATTGTGTGAGGTGGCTGGGCTGGAGGAGGGTGGTGTGGGCTGCTCGTCGCACAGGCAGCCACGTGAGAGCTGAGACCCGAAGGCCCAGAGATGCTGTGAGCTGCACAAAGCTTCCATGTCACGCCCGGGTTAGTTCTGGTCAAGCCTGTGAGGACCAGGGGCCAGGAGCCTCAGAGGCAGTCTCACACTCTGACATCTCAGTGACAGTAAGTGTGCACACCTGCAAAGCAGCTGTGGTGCAGCTGTGGGGACAGCCGCCATTCTCCCTCCTCAGTTGGCCGCTAGGCTGCCTGCAGGACCAGCTGGGCCAGGGGTGCACCTGCCATGCCTGGCAGCACTGGAAGGTAAGGGACTGAGAAGCCCTCTGCTTGCTGGCTGGGAAGGGATCCTAAGTCCAGTCATGAGGCCTGTATCAGAAGCTAGGGGCTTCCTCATCAGCTCCAAAAAAATTAAAGGTTGGAGTTTTCCTAGACACTCAGGGCCTGATGGTGTGTCATAGTTAATGGAGGATGGACAACCCAGCCCTGGCTCAAAGACACAGGGGCTAAGAGCTAAGAGCACATCTTACCTTTAAGTCTCTATGAACAATAAACTTCTGGTGACAGTACTGCACAGCAGACACTATCTGAAAGGAAGCAAGAAGGGTTAACCAGGGGCACCTGAGGATGGTCACCTGAGGGTGGGCCCTAGGGGCTGGAAAGGTTGTGACCCCGTGACTTGGTTCTAAGCTGTCACACAGATAAGCAAAGCCCAAAGGACCTCCAAAGGCCACTTACAGACAGGCAGCTACTCCCTCTGTGCCAAAAAAACCCCAAAAGCAGAGGTCAGGCCATACTCCATAGGGGGAATCACACCTACCTGGCGGAACTTGGCTCGAGCCTCTTTTTCTTTCATCCTGCCGTGAGCCACTAGGTAATCAAACACCTCTCCTGCAAAAGACAGGGCAGGGTCTAGGTCAGCTGGCTGGGGCTGGGGGAAGGTAGGCCACAGCAAGAAGAGGCCGCCCCATACCTACCTCCACTAGCATACTCCATGACAAGGTAGAGAGTCTTCTCAGTTTCAATGACTTCAAATAATTTAACTACAAGAGAAAAGGCCAAGTCACGGGTTAGAAAAGCATCAGGGGCCACACACTGAGCCCCAACATTATAGGGGCATCCAAGGGATGAACATCCCCCACCTTGCCCACTCCCACCCCACCTCACCAAGTTCCTCTCACGGCCACCACACTACTAAGGACAAGCATACTGTGCCAGAGGCAGAGCTGGATTTTTAGCTGGGCTTCCCCAGAGGCATCCTTGAAGACTTCAGACTCCAGAGGCGATGTGCCTCAGGGAGAAGGACCACATGTCTGTCGAGAAGAGGGGCCTTGCTGTGGCGGGGTGGGGGGGAGGAAGGAAAATGGAACGACAACTGGTTCTTACCTATGTTGGGATGATTCAAAACCTTCATTATTCTTACTTCACGGAATAGCTGGAAAATAAAATACCAGGAGTCACACATGCTCAGCTTGTTCCCTTCAGGTTCCCTTCAAACAGAGCCACTGCAAGGATGCTTATTCCCAAAGAGAAAACAGGCAAGGAAAAGGAATGGAGCAGTTGTCCAGATCCTCCATGCCTGTCCCCAAGGGCTGAGAAGTCGGTGTGGGCAAAGAAACAAAAAAGGTCAGTGGGAGAAAAGCTGGGCTTGAGCGCCTGTTCCCTCAGGATAGGCACCTAGATAAGCCAGCCGTGCCCTCTGCTGCAGCCTACCCAAATCCAGCCCCCTAACGCACACCAGTTTTGGTTGGCACCTCTCAAGGAGGGAATGTGAGCCCACGTACATGATATTCAGATTCTGAGTTGCTTCTAAAGTTCAGTGACAAAACAGACTCCAGCTTGGTCTGGGTGAAGGGGTGGGGAGTTCCAAAGGGGGACTCCATCATCTTGTGATTTACAGCAGTCAGAGGGCTCTCTGCACAGTGGGTGGGCCTTTCTCTCCTGGGCCTCTGGGGTGGTGATAGAAGAAGCCACTCCTATATATAGCCGATGCCAATTTTAATCAAATCCACCTCCACACACTCACGTTTTCTTTGTGAAACAAAATCAGGGACTCCAAACCATATATTTCCATAAAAAAAGATGACAGAAATGAATTCCATCCCCTCTACAGGGGACAGAGAACTGGAAGTAGGGTTTCCTGTAACTTCCAGGCCTCACTTGTACAAAGAGCAGAACTGGTGTTGTGTTTTGGTTTTTGTTTTTTTTGTGGGAGGGGGTTGAGGGGGGAGGTCTGGAGACCTAATTCAGGATATAAATTATGGAATGAAGTGAACACATATTTTTCCCTTTAGTAAGGTCCCAGAGCTTTTGTGAGCTGGAAAGGAAAAGAAGAGGTAAGTTTCCCAATTTTCAGGAACCTGATTCTGACCTTGGCTCCCTTTTGTTATAGCCCAGGTTCCTCCTGCTTTCTTCCCTGGCCCAGCAGTTGTCCCGGATGAAGAGGCAAAAATTCCTGCACACCACTGCAGGGGCAATTAAGGGGAAGCAGCACTGAAATGTGGCCTGGAGGCAGTGTCAGGGTCCTCCCCCATGAGGGCTCTCCCTTGGCCTGGGAGAGCATGTAGTTTTCTGGGCTCATCTAGAACCCTGAGGGGGCTAGCTTCTTCAATGTTCCTTCTTAGGGAATCATTGCTGGGATCAAATTTAAACAAACTGATTTGGCCAGAATCAGATTGGCCTTGGTAAGAGTGTGTTAAAAGTCTTTTAAAAGATGGGGTTGGTGGGGGGGACCTGATGAAGGGGAAGTTTAATAACCATAATATTGCACATGTAATTGTAGATTAATGAAACCAAAATAAATTATATTTTAAAAAAAAGTCTTTTAAAAGGGCTACACCTGTCTGCTACTGATGCCTTCCAGCCAGTCAGGAAGAGGTAGGGAGAAAAAAGAGGTGGGAACCAAGATGGCCTGGCTGACTGGCAGTTATGATGATGGCAGGCTGGAGGGCACCAAAGACCAAACGGCCCATGCCAACCTGGCTTCTACCTGGTAGGGTCTGAGCCAACATGTCAAGAGTAGCCTCTTTCCCTTCCTTCCAGAAAGCTCCAAGCAGGGAAGCCCTGGTGATGACAGCAATGTTTCTTTTGAACCAAAGAATCCTGAGGGGACCCCAGGGTAACAAAAAAGGGGCAACACCTTGGTTTTGGATGTCAGCACATCAGGGCACCTCAACCACACATTCCAATTCTGTGAGCATCTCTCACTAACAGCCCCCAGCCTCTGGTCCCAAGCTTCCCCATCCCACTGTAGTTGACTCTGTGAGCGTGAGGCTATGCCTTTTCCTAACTCAAATAACACAATGTGCTTATGAAAAGAAAAATTCAATCTGCTGCAAGAAGAAAAGAACTAGGTTAATCAAGGTCAGGAAATCTGAGCCAGGGTCAGCTGGAATATGAGGGCACGAGGAAATCTGACTGACCTGAATCGGGGCAGCTTTTTGGGAGCCTGATGGGAGATTTCCCCCTTCCCCAGGATGGGGGCAGAGGGCACAGAGTTTCTAGTTCTACAACAACCAGGCACTGGCAAGCTGGCCCTCTTCAGCAAATGAAAGTCTCCTTTTCTCATTCCTACCAGCTTTTCTTAGTTTCTTGAGCAGGGGGTATGTGCTCCCTACCTGGAGGGTTCACCAACCAGCTAAGAAGACCTCAGTTTCTCACTGTAAGCCAAGGGGGGAAAAGAAAAGTTCAACTTCATCTAGTGAAGACTACACGCAAATGACTAACTTTTAGCTAAGTGGGGCCTAGAAGTTAGAAGGAAAACTGTTCTTAATCTACACATTGTCAGGGGCTTGAAACTGAGGTTAGCTTCTAAGAACCCCAGTCTTCCATACTAATTCTCTAAAATGCAGCTGGCACAGAATTCAGGGCCAGGATTGCTGCCTCCTCTTATTTCTGTACTTCCTAGAGCCACTCCCTTGAACCATTCCAGATCCTGGAGGAACTGCATGCACGTTTAGTACAGTAACGGCTACAAATGTGTTTTTGCTTGGGGCTGGCCAAAGACCATAAGATAACAAGATACAGGAAGTGGGTCAGATAGGTAGGCCAAGTGGCTGAGAAGGGACAGGAAGACGTCTAAAAAGCCAGTGCCCGTGGCCAGGAAGCCCAATCAGGAGGAGTTAACACAGGGGATCCAAAGCCCTACAGGTAGCAAAGCCATGGACAGGAGTGCTGGGGACAGCAAAATGATCAGAGATTTTACACTAGGGATTCTAGAGAAGGTCCAAATGGGGTCAGTGAATCATCTGACCCCTGAAGGGAGCTGGAAAGGGACTGGAGGTGCTGAGTGCTTACTTTCTGGAGGCTGGAGGAGTTCAATTGAGTCTTGTCAATGATCTTCACAGCTACCTGAATATAAGACAAAAAAACCCAAGATTACCTCTTTTGCCAGGCTAAATCCAGGGCTCCAATCTGCTTCGTCCTTAATATTTTCTGTCTACTTTCTGACCTGTCCCTTCTAGCACCTCTGTCTGTTCAGATCTCATTGCTACTGGACAAACAAGAGGCTGGCTGTGGTAGTGGTCCCGCCACCAGCTGCGGGGGTGTCAACAGTTGGAAACCCAGCCACATCCCCAGCCCCAATCCTCACCTCTTTCCCAGTCAGGATGTGCCGGGCCAGCTTCACCTTGGCGAAGTTACCCTTGCCGATAGTCTTGAGGAGTCGATAGTTGCCAATATGGGGCTGCTCGTCAGCAGAGGTGGCTGAGTTGCGGCCCCGCAGCATGTTGGACTTACCGCTGGGCTTGGAGTCGAGGTGCCCCAGGGTGGGCTGCAGGGGGGAAGCACACACATCTTTAAGTATGCTGCCTATTCAGTTCCCACACCCTTGCCCGTATCTCTCTGCAAAAAATGCAAGAGGCTGGGGTGTAGGGGCAAACTCCAGGGCGTGGTAGGCATGCAAAGAATCATAAGGCAGGGGGAAAAAAGGAAGAGGAGAAGAGAGCCAGTCTTCACTCCCAAAGAGCACAGCACAGGTCCCAGGCCAACATTTGGTGGGAGCTGGAGTTTAGGACCCAATCTGTCTCTTCTCTGGCTCCACCACCTGGAAGTACAACCTGCCATGAGTAACCCAACACCTGTGCCTTGTGGGCGGAGAGCGCTTCCTACTGTTCTCCCTGTTGCCTGTTCACCCTGTGAGAAGGCTGCGAACAAAGTCTCAGGTGCAACATGATCAGAATTACTTCAGAGCACTCATTACCACCCAACACTTCACATTTATCTTTACTAATTGTCACTTTACATTGATTTGATGTCTACCTGATGAGAATGGAAGCTCATGAAGGCAGGCATGTATCATTTATTCACTGAAGCATCCCAGCACCTAGACAGACTGGATTAAAGTAGATGCTCAGTGAATATTTGTACAATGAGCAAAACTGAATGACCGGGTCTGAGCAAGGCAACAGAGCCCTCCTTAGATACCCCAGAGCTCTAGTAAAGAAGCGGCAAAGACAACAGCACTGAACAGGTGTACAGACCTAACACGAAAGGATGTGGCCCGGATGAAAAGGTGCGTGTGTATGAAGAATTGTATGTTTTCAAAGAGCTAAAACCTAGAGTGATCTGGCAAGTCCACTCCTGGGGACATACCCAGGAGAAATGAAACACACGTCCACAGAAAAATCTGCATATTCATAATATCCCATACTTGTAATAGCCAGAAAGTGGAAACAACATATATGTCCATCAATTGAAATGGAAGCAACCTAAGCGTCCATCAATAGATGAATGGATAAAGAAGATGTGGTACATACACATAATGGAATAGTATTCAGCCACAAAAAGAAAAGAAATCCTGTCATTTGGAACAACATTGATGGAGCTAGTGGGTATTATGCTCAGTGAGATAAGCCAGGCAGAGACACAAATATCAAATGATTTCACCTCATTTGTGGAGTATAACAACAAAGCAAAACAAAAGGAACAGAATAGCAGTGGACTCATAGACACCAAGAAGGAATTAGTGGTTACAAAGGGGGAGGGGTTGGGGAGGGTGGGCGGGAGGGAGAAGGGGATTAAGGGGCACTATAATTCACAATCACAATATAGGTAGGTCATGGTGACAGAGTAGAGCACGGAGAATACGGTTAATGACTCAGTAACATCTTACTATGCTGACAGTGACCGCAGTGGAAAGGGGTGAGGACTTGATAACATGGGTGAAAGTTGAACCACTGTGTTGTATATTTGAAACCTTCGTTAATATTGTATATCAATGATACTTTAATAAAAAAAGTCCATCAATTGATGAATGGATAAACAAACTGGAATATCACACAGTAGGACAGCATGGGCAATAAAAATAAATGAAATACTGATACATGCTACAACAGGGATAAACTTTGAAAACATGCTAAGTGAACAAAGCTGGTCATAAAGGATCACACATTATATGATTCTCTTTATTTGAAAGGTCCAGAGACAGAAAGGAAGTTTAGTCAAGAGCTTAGGTGCATGAGGGACTTCAGGGATGACAACTAAGAGGGGTGAGATTTCTCTCTGTGGTAATGAAAATGTTTTAATGAAGTGTTGATTGTGGTGATGGACACACATCTCTGTGAATTTACAAAAAGCCACTAAATTGCACAATTTAAAGGGGTGAATCGTATGGTATATGAATTGTATCTCAGCAAAACTGTTTCGAGTTTGTGATTCTTGTCTACAGCCCTGAGTTACCTCTCAAAGAATACCTGAGGACACGACTCCAGAATGCCAAGGCAAAGTGCAGCCAGGACCTCATCCCAGACCATCCAGAGCTGCCTTGGAAATGTCAAGGGGACAGTTTGGAGGGGAGCAGGGGGACGAGAGGAGGGCGAGTCAAGTTCTTCCTTTCACAGCCCCTTCTGGCTATAAGTGAATCCCTCAAAGATCAGAGAGAAAAGAAAGATCTCGCTGCCACCTAAAGAACTGTCTACAGTTCCTTGGCAAGAAGTTTCTTTCTAACCAGATGCTTTTCCAACAGAAAAACAGTAACACAAGTCGGTCTCCCTGCTACTGACTTTCCTCTTCTCCGGTGTGTCAACGGAGGACCTTTCTTTCTCTTTGTGTAGTGGCTACTAGCTGGTCTGGGGTGGGCGGTTTGACTCAGATCCCAGAAGCTCATGAAGTTGGTCCTTCAAGGAGAAAAGATCTCATGCATGTAGTAGACAATGGAGGCAGAGGCTCCTGACATCTCAGAAGTGTCCCTTCCAGCCCCCTTGACCCTTCAGAGAGTATTCACTCTTCTGTGAGTTCTCACCAACCTTCACACTGCACGAGGTCCCCAAAGCCTTTGCGTCTGTCCCCCCCTGCTGAGAGCTTCTCCTGCCTTGTTCTCCATACACCCTGCAGCTCACCAAAGCCTGGTTGGTCCTCAAACAGCATTTACTAGGCCAGTAGATTTTCAAGTATCTGCTTTTTTCCCTGCAAATGGAACTCTGGGGCTCACACCCCTTGGACAGAAGGGCTTTTCTAGGCCCTGATGGTTCCAGCATTTGGGTCAATCTACCAAGGGGCACCCTGAGCATCCTTCAGGGTCCTGAGGCCTGGTCGCCATGGCCTACCTCTTCTCAGCCCCATCCTGCCTACAAGTACTGCTGGACTGTCGAGTGCCCTTCCCAGCCTGCCTAACAGGTCATGAGCAGGGACAATCTTCCCTCTGCCCCAACTTCTCTGACAGGCAGATTGGTGAAAAAGTTTCCTTGGCAACCTCTAATTCACCTGCTTCTTGTCTCTCCCCTCTTTTTTGAGGATACAAGCAAAGGTAGCAGGAGCTTGGTAGTCTCCAAGTCCTCAAAATTGGGAATAGGAATTTAGTATCTACCTGAGGTTGTGGGCCCCTCATTTGTCCCTCTGAAGCCAAAGCTGCGAGTCCTGCTGCCCTCCCTGAGCTCTGCCCTGCCCACCTGTCTTGGTGTTCCTGGTCCCAGGGCCTGGTCTTTGGGGCACAGCAGGACAACATCCCCAGCCAGGCTCAGCAGCACACTGGACTTCAAGGAACACCAAAAACCACAAGAGGGGCTCTGCCATCCACCCTCTTCCTTACTGGGGTAGCGAGGCATGCTTGAGTGTGGATGCGACAGACAAATCGCCAGGGTACAAATCCTAAATCTGCCATTTACTCAAAATGTGTTAGCTTTATTATCATCAACATCATCCTTTAGAGAGAGACTATTACAAAGGAGAAAGGAAACCATCCAAAAGATTATCCCACACGTCTGCCCAGAGAGGGTCTAATGGGTGCTGAGGAGCTCTGCCCCACAGAACAAGCTCTAAGTCCTGCCTCCCTCACTTATTAGCTTTAGTTTCCTTATCTGTAAGGTGGCGATAAAATATTCCCTACTTCACATTAGGTATGTGACACAACACACGTAAAATTCTTTATCCAATGCTCAGTAAAGAGGAATCATTAGTTATTACCTTTAGTCCCCAAATACTACTGCCTGCAAAACCAAAATTCCCATTGTCAATGAGACTTCCGCATCTAAGTCAAGCCCCCCTAAGCCAGCTGTAGCCTGGCTGATGCGAGATGCTGTGGCCTTTCCACTGAGAAGAGGTCCAGGCTGAGCATCAGCCACGCAGCCTGCATGCTCTTTGATCCTCTGCTCCAAAATTCACCCACACCCCTTTCAGGACGCAAAGCATGCCTCCCTTCTTACTCCCCTTCACCTCTTCTATGTTGTGAGATGTGTCACAGGGCAGGGTTGGGGGAAAGGGTGAGAGAGCCATGGGAAGGAAGGTGAGAAAGGAGGGAGAGAGCACAGAAAGGAGAGTCTCTAAATAGACAATGTTTCACGGAGCAAGACACCACACGAGCTGCTTTCTTGAAGGCTGATGACGTTAGGGTTGCGGGGGAAGAGAGTCCCTTCTGTGGTTTTGACTAGGTCCATTCAACCCGGACGATCTCACCAACAGGATGGGGGCCTGAGGACTAGCTGCTCTTCTGGGCCAAACAGGACCTGACTAAAGCCCTGCTCTCCCCTCTGCCTCTGTCCTCCTTGCTCACAGTACTATACGGAACACCTCACACTCCAAACCTCTTGCTCGCTGACATCACAACCAGAGGCAGGCCCTCAAGGTCTGAGGCAGTCTGTTGAAAACAGACACCATGGCTCTCAGGCAGCCTTCAGAAAGAACAAGGGGGTCATCCTACAAGGCAGTATTTGGAACCAATGTCAGACCATGCAGGTTATTGATTCAGAAGTAGGGGTCCTGAAACAGCTTCAGGGTCCTCAACAGGAGAAGAGAATGTGGGATATAGGGATGAAAGAAAAAGAGAGCCTCATAGCCAGTGGGCCCTTCAACCTGGGATCCAGAACTCAGCCCTAGGCGTGCTGCCAGGTCTGCCCGGAAGACGGCCTCCACCCGAGGCCCAGCGCTGACTCAGGTAGGCAGGGCCCCTTCCCTAATGCTGAAGGCTCCAACCAGCAGTTCTCCCCTAGAAAAGCTCGGGCTTTGGGGCTCTACATCCAGGTGTTCTGAGACTTTCCCAGGGCTGGAAGGGGCCAAGCTTGGGGTGCTGGCAGGCAGGCAGACACCTCTTGGCCAGAGGCAAAGCAAGCCTGGGCACTGTGCAATGGAGGAAGAAAGTGGCCTTGGACACTGGCCCTGAGCGGCTGCCCCCATGTCCGTCTCCCCTCATGGCAGCATCTGAGCACTTCCCCTGTGCTCCAGCCCGTCACCAGTCCTTTCCTCACACTCTGGTTGAGCCTGCTGACCCCACCTGCAGGGACTCTTCTCCTGCTACTTGCCCCCTTCCTCTCCTAGCCAATGTTGCTACCCATGAAGAGCACTTCACTGCCATGTGCCAGTGCCCGGCTCCATTCAGCAACTGTTTAAAGATCCTGGTTTGGGGTGGGAGGGGGGAAATAAGAGGGGCAACCCCAGAGCAAAAAAAGGGGAAAACATACCCGGCTGGAGAAAGGGACAAGGACTACCAGCGACTTCCATTCAGCAGAGCCCACAGCAGAACCTGTCAGGCAGCAAGGGCAAAGTACAGAGGCCGGGAAGAGCCAGGCCCAGGGCGGGGGCTGCCGGCTCCGCCAGCCACCCTTACTCAGCCGAAGCAGGCGACACCTTCCACCACCTCCTCAGTGAAAAGGAGCGAAGCAGTCAGGCCGAGTGGCTCCTGCCTGGGAACCTGGACTGTGTCGCAACCGAAACCACCACTAGCAGAGAGAGACCAGCCTTGGCAAGGAGAGCAACGGGACAAAGCCCTGCAGCTTCTCACCGGCCAGGGTCCAGTGGCCAGGAAATGCATGCAGTTCCAGGGCACTACATCGGGAGCAAGGTGGGAGGACAGGGGCAGGAGGGGAACAGGAAAGAAGGGAGACACAGAGAGAGGCGGGTTTAGATCAACTTCCTTCTCCCTTCCCCTCCCCCTCCCCGGAAGTGGGCTGCCCCACCCTCCCCTAGGTGCTTTGCTGGGTAACAGCTGGGAGAGGGTGAGGAGGAGACTCACTCCAGCCAGGGCTGTCATAAAGTTCTTATCTCACCTGCAGCAGGTGGGACCTGGGTAGGGGCTCAAACAGGCAGGCGGGAGGCGAGGAGTATGTGTGAATCAGACATGCCCCACACCAGCAAAACACCCAGCAAGGACAAGGGTGGGCGCAGGGGTAAGGAGAAACCAGCAATCCAACAGTGGCAGATGGATCTCTTACTTCACAAAAAGCAGCGTTTAACCTTAGAAAAATGCATATTCCACTTATATACAAAATATTATGCACATAATTTCAGGGGTTTAGGGACCCTGTGAAGCCTCTTAGAAATCTATGGGTTCTAGATTAAGAACCTTTGTTACTGATAGAGAATGAGATATTTAATCCTAAATTTTGCCCAAAGGATGGGGAACAAACCAAATGTTCCTCGAAGTCTCTCCCAGCCCTGATTCTGGGAGTCACTCCCCAGGTTACCACTCCCCGCCAAGTCTTCTTCACCACCTCACTCCAACAAGACTGTCTTCTTTAAGAACTCTGAGGGCCTGAGGGAGTAGGGGGAGCAGGGGAGCAAGGACAGCCATCCCCACACCTTCATCCTGCAAAGTCCCTGCTGTCTAGGCCTCTGCTGACTGGGCAGTTTGAAGCCCTCCCTCATCTACGGTCTGTGTGCTGGTCACAGCCTTTCCTCTGGCTTCCAGATCCACTCTGTATTCGTTCCACTACTCTACACTGGAATCTAACCCAGTAAGCAACTCAAAAGATCTCACACTGGCAGGCCACAAATCCCTCTAGGGAAGGGCAAAGCCTGCTCTGTGCCTGCCTGGCACCTGAGCACAGACACCCAAGAGACAGTGCTACTCAGTGCTTGCCTTACACAGGAGCCCTGGTCAACAGAGTCCACGTTTCTGACACCATCAGTTGCTGGCATGTACTTCCTATGTTCCCCACACCACAGACCTCCAGGTAGGTGGCACCCTCATTTTACAGATGAGAAACTGTAGTGCAGAGGTTAAGAGACTTGCCCAAGGTCGCACAACCTCTGAGTGCAGAGCCGGGACCAGTGCCCAGGGTTTGGGTGCCCACGTCAGCACTCTGCTGTTCGTGTTCCCCTCTACCAGCTTCTCTTCAACCCTTCTTCATGCCAAATCTGCTCCTAACTACCCCACAAGAAGCTAAGTCACTGGCTTTTCCTCCAAAGACTAGAAGGAGGGGAAAGATGGGAAGACACGGCAAAGGGACAAAAGGAAGGCCAATGTCTGGTCAAGGCCAGCAGCAGAGGACTGTTGTAAAGGCCTCCCCAGGGGTCCTACGACGACCCCTCCTCCCATCAGCCCTTTCCAAATCGGGCTCTGACTTCAGTGGAAGAGATGAGGGCTTATTCTGGACCTTGGGCTTAGGCTTGCCTGGGACCACCTGCCCCTTCACTCAGAAGCCAGAGCAGGATCAAATAACTTCATTTTTCCAGTTTTCCTAGGATTTTACAATGTGACAGACAGATGGCCTTCTCAATTTTATTTGTGGGAGACAGTAAGTGGTTTCGTAAACCGAGGAAGTACCAAGCACTGACCTCAGAGAGCCTGGGGAGAGCTGAAAAGTCACGGGGCTGTGGCAGGTTGCTAGCTCTTTAACCCTTCCTCCTTCACTCCTTCACTGCATCCAGGAGCCTTTGCATCTTTTGGTCCTGAGCAACTGTCATTCTCAACTGCCAGAGTCAAAAACCAGTGAACGTTCTGGGTAGGAGAGGTCTTGTGAAGCTGTAAAGCACTGACCAGTGGAGAGGCTAGGTGTGCCCTCCTACCCCTGAAATTAACTATGAGAGCTCTCCCTGGGAGAGTACAAGACCCCCACCTTCTCTTGATACCCTACAGCAGAAGGCAGCTGGGGCTGTGTCACACTGCCAGAGGGCTGCTCCCTTTTTCCAGCCAGGGCAGGTGCCTCTCTGACAAAGGAGACAGCAGAACCTGCAACTAAAGCACAAAGCCAAAAGCAAAGTGTTCTGCTGCCCTTTAGCTCTCTGAGTTGCAAGCCTCACACCAAGGCAGGGAGACTAGCACTGCAGCCTGGGCCATGACGGGAGCAGCCTGCAGGCCTCAAAGCAGCCACAGCAGAAACCAGCGCTGGCCTGGGAAGACCAGCAGGCAAGAACTGACCTGGAGTGGGGTCAGAACCATGCTATCTCCAGCTCACTCGCCTTCACGCATGGAAGCTACACTGCCGTGGCCCCCTCAAATCTCCTGCCTTCAGAGCCACTTGAAATGCTGAGCACTCTTTAAATACGGTGGATTCTACTGAGCACCCAGGGGTTCAGAAGCTTCTAGCACCACTTCACCCCTGAGAATCTGCTTGGGGCTGGTTTCTATCTCAATCCCCAATTACTACTGCCGATTCAGCAAGTTTTTGTTAAGTGCCTACCTCTAGAGCCAGGGCCCGTTGCGAAGTTCAGAGAGATCTGGTACCTGCCTTTTAGAAGCGTCTAATGGGGGAATAGTACATTATGCTCACTACAGTATCTCTGCTTACTTCTTAGAGAAGTTAGGAGAGCACAGCAGAGCTCTGGAGGCAGACAGACCCAGCAGGAGCCTGCCTTGGCTCCTGGTAAGGAACTGACAGAATATGAGCAAGAGTACTTGACTAGGTCTGTTTCCTCCTTTGGGACATGAGGATGTTAGCTTTACCCACTTCACAGGCTCAGCTTAAGGATGAAATGAGAAAATCCAGGCCAGTGCTGATCAGTGCCTGCCTGGTGCCCAGGAAAGTCTCAACAATGCTTTCTATGACCTCTCTTCACTCTCTGGTAGGAACCTTTTTCCATCTCAAGGGCTTCTCTGGGCCCTGAGAAGAGCTATAGTTTAAGAACCTCACTACAATTACCAGTGTAGCAAAGGTGTTATTCCTTCTAGAACAAGGAAAAGTCCAATTTCAACCATGGCTGGGCTGCAGGCAAAAAGGACCCTCTTTCCTAACACAAAACCCCTCCTGCCAAGAGGAGTGGGTGAATGAGAAAGCAGCCCCACCCCTGACCTCTGTGTAGCCCAGAGGTGTGCTGACTCTTCCCTTCCTCATCGGTTCCTTAACTCCTTCCTTCCAGAGAAGGTCCAAGGAACAGCCGGCACACCAGTACCACATGGTGCCAAGGGCTGGGGGAAGCTCATGCTGCCAGCCTCGCACTCCATTCAGCTTCTCCCATACCAGTGGGTTACTGTAACCATGGAGACCAACAAGTTCCTCCAAATCACAGGAGAGCCAGCCTGCCAGCAGCCCAGGGCTCTGGGGGAGGCAGAAGGCAGCCTGCAGCAGAAAGGTTTGGCTCACGTTACAGAGGACTGTAGGGAGCTGACGGAGCCCAGCCAGCACAGCCAAGGGGCCCGGGCCTAGCAGTTTATGTTGTCAGCATACTGGCTGGAGGTCTATAGTGCAGTGGAGGAGGGCGTCACTCTGGAATTAGACTTGAGGTGGGACCCAGATAGGGAACGGGTAGGAACTGTGGCACACAGATAAACACACACCAAAAGTAAGGCTCCAGCTATCATACAATGCCTTCTTTTAGGTGATCAGGTAAGTAAAGCCCCTTCTCCCTTGTTTATCCCCAACCCTTTCGTTCAAAGTATCACCCAGACATCTCAGCTGAGGGCCACTTCTGCCTTCTCTGGACTCTTACAGCATCTGTTCATCTTTCCTGTCTCCACCCCTGAACCCCCTCCAAGCTCTGAGAGGTCAGGGACAGTGTCTCACTCTGTCAGTGGATCTGTATGCTCCCCATGCCTGACGGTGCCTGCACCTAGTTGGCTGATGTTAAAACTCCTTACAGAAATAAATGCGGAACAACTTTTTGACCCTTAAAGTCACCCTCCCAGTCCTCAGCCCAAGAAATAAGACAAGAACAAAAGAAGATCAAAACCTCTTGTCATGAGACCCATCTTCCCTCTTCCAAGGCACTTCTGCTACCCTCTGAAGTGACACAGCCACAATGCCTACAGCACAGGTCAGAAGTGTTCAATAGGTACTGAGCAAATAACTGTGTGTGGATGAGTAAGAACACTTGTGGGGTGTCTTCATGGCAGTCTCTGGGATCCCCACCAATAACCCACACCAACCAGTGTACTCTGCAGGCAACATCAAAGTGGGCAGTGGGCCATGCAGGAATCCACTCTCCCATGGATGGATGACATTACAGAGCATTAGTTTCACTAACAAGCTTTCTCGGGTGGTGATAAGGCCCTTGGTGATCTCTTCTGACACAAAGCTTGAGGCAAAGGTTCACCAAGGTGAACTAGAGACAGGGTCAGAATACAGGCACAGCCAAAGGCCACCACCCCACACCCTCTCCCCAGCCCCCCTCAATCAAGCCCAATCCCTCCTTTCATCACAGAGAGGGCCCCTTTCCTTACAACTTCCTGCTGCCCTATAACCTCCAGATGCTCCCGCAGGACAGCTCTCTGCCTCTACATTCAATCCCTCTACCACTTTGCTATCAGAACCACTGGGTCTTGCTGGGACAGTGTAAGACTGCTCCAGCCATTCTAAGAGCTACTGATTTAGGGAAGTGACAGTGACTTGTAGGAGACATTTATTTACTCTTTGCCATACTGAGAACTCTGCTTTAATATTTCCTCCTTGAACCAAAGTACTGACTGTAAGACGCAGTCAGTCCTAGAGTGGCCCCAAAATGCACCCACACACCTGCCTCCTGTCTGCACGAATCAGCATTACCACCCTGCCCCCACCCCTCCCCAAACTGCCTCCTGTTAGAAAAGCAAAGGAACTAAAAACGGCAGCTGGGGAGCTCAGTTGACTCACCCAGCATAATCATCTCCTCCCAGAATCTCCTATCTTCTCCTGGGGTTTTTGCCAGTACAAAGTGAAAAAGAAGCACGAGATCTTAAAAAGAAAAAATCTCTCAGCGTTTATGCAACAGTCTTGTTACCTGGGTGCAAATTTAACCCTTTGTCTCTGCCCTTTCCAATACGGTTTCATTACAATGTCTTTATGCTAAGGAGCAGATCCGGCCCCATGCTGTGAAACAGACCTTCTGGGGTCCTATCCAGTTCCAGCTCTACACTGGAAGGTGCTGAGTTAAGACATGTGCCTCTTTTCACTGCACCTTCCTCTGGAAGTGGAAAGAAATACTACCTTCCTACTCCTCCAGTTTCAGAGAGGGAGTTGATGAAGGAGGAGGAAATGTCAGAAAACACACTGAGACAAAGTTTACTGCCCGGGAAGTCACCATGGCCAGAGGTCAGAGCTCAAGCACAAGTCACAGATACCACCTAAGGTCATCAATGCCGCTCTTGCCTTGAAACTGTCCCACCTCATCGGGCTGCAATGTGGTTGGTTCCTCTTAAGTGACCATTAAAAATCCAACTGGCTGCTCTTCCCATAAGCAAAGCCCCACCGGACTGCTGCTGCTCAGGCAGAGGTGTTCTCTTCCTCTCGCAGCAGAGCCATGAAAACCCCAGCAGGTGAGGGCGCCTGAGCCATGGCATGGAGCTGCCTGACAAAAGGACCGATCAGCCAAGATTGAGAATTCAGTCCCACCTGTCCCTCAGAACGACCACAGGAGTGAGTACAGCTCTCTAGCAACCTTTCTGGGTGGGAAGTGGTGTGTGTATGTTTCTTTATGCCTTTGTCTGGTCATCTGGCATCCAGGACAACTTACTTTTGTGACAGCTAGTGCTATGTCTACAAACTAATGAGAGCACTTTCACATGCAAATCTGCTGCAGTAATATCAGACAAGAAATCCCCAACTTAACCAAAAGTTTCGTCCTGAGAAGGAACTATTTTTTCCATAGAAACATGTTAAAAATGGTATTTGTGTCTCAGGTAAGCTCATGAGGGCCCACTAATACGTGTGAAATAGTATACCAACCATACTTAAGATTTAAACCATAGTCCAGAACAGGAAAATAAATTCAGAGTTCCAACTTGGAAACTAGAACAGATCTTTGCTCCCAAGCAGCACGGGCAGCAGAAACTGTGGCTCCCTAACCTTCCAATCTGGGTTAGGGCTTGAAACACCAGGGCTTGAGCTGGTGTAGGGCAGCTTCCAAGCATGTGGGATGGTTGGATAGGAGGGAGGGTCTAAGAAGATATAAAGAACAGCACAGGTGGAGATGAAGCACGAGGCTGGAGGAAAGGAATTTTGAGGGGGTGTAACCTTACAGGAGAGAAGGACTAATTAAGCAAGACTAGGAAGACAAACTTACAGCTAGAGAGAAAAGAAAAGGGTACCTGGGACAGTCCCCTAACACACATATCAGGGGCATGTGATCTTGAGAGCTGTCTTCCTGCTCTGCAACTGAAGCCAGGACATGCCTCATACCTGCCTCCCTGGGCCTGTCATTGCCACTGCAGCCTCAGCCCTGGGCCGAGGGCAGTAACTGCTGGGTCCTGTGACTGAGTGGCCGTGATCTGGGCAGGTGCCTTGGCTGGTATGCCAGGTAAGTGGAGGGGGACACATCTGCCAGAAGCTGGGTGGGGAAGATTGGAAAGCACAAGCTTCTCAGTGAGATGGAGTATATGTCAACTTCTGACTATGGACCTGACTTGCCCCAAAGCCAAACACTGATCATTTTCTGATGGCAACAGCAGTTCTTCATGGCACCCTAGTCGTTTGCCCAATTGGCCCAGGAGCAGGGAGTATGTTAAATGAGATGACAGCCACTTTCCATTACAAGTGCCTTTTCAAAAAGAGTCCTGGGACAGCAGTCTAACTACTGGCTTTTAAGAGAGTGGTCTAGAAAAGGCCAAAGAGGCAGGGAGACTGGGTGCAACCTTCAGTGTTGGAGGTTCTGAGCTTTCTCTCTGTGATACAAACCTGACGGCAGGGCTCTTTGATACAGATGAGTTCCTAGGGGCTTCCAGGAACTAGAATCACTCATTAACAGGTGGTGTTAGGGCGGAAGGGGGCCACTTTGGGGCATTATTAGACACACTACCACCTAGACTGCAGATCAGAAAATGCCGGTTATTTTGAAGGAGGCAAGCAGCCAAATCTCTAGGTCTCCATCTCCAAATTCACTCAGAGAAGGTAGGGAAGAAAGGTGAGCTACAAAAGGTATTCAGATCCTCCCCAACAAATCCTGAAGGGCAGCTCTAATTGCCAATAGGCCTGGTAGCTTGAAGAAAGACCTGAAGATTGAGACAAAGAAACCTAACCAGGATCCAGCTGGGCAGCAGGAGGCTGCTGCTATACATTTTGTTGTTCTACCTAGTCTGTGCAATTGCCAAGGACAAAGCCCCTATAGCAGGAGGGATTCCTAACAAGGGAAAACAGGTGTAAAGTCAGAAATTACTGAATATCCAACACGATCCAACACACTCGGAACAATGCCTGCCATATACCAAATGTTCACGATGTGCTGGCTATTATCACCATAATTCCAGGTGCTTTCCCAACTTACTCTGCAGGTTCCAAGAAAAAGATACGACTTTTGGATTTAACAACCTTTTGAATTAACCTCTTTAACCCAGTGACCACCAATATGCTCTAAAACTCCAAAAAGAGTTGGATCTTTTTGAATTGGCCTAGGAGAGCTCTTGAGTCAAAGACCAAGCTCTGGTCATCTGTTCACAGGGCTCAGACTTGACCTTGGGTTTCTGGCAGAGACAGACAAGGCTCCAGCAGCTCAACTCTTTTATCCCTTCCATAAAAGGCCACTCTACACTCCCCTGATAAAAAGCACTTTAAACATACATATCCCACCCTAGGAAAATCCAGCTCCAGAAACATACAATGTCAGCAATCTTGCCAAGATTTTCTAGATATATGAACCTGGAAACTTTGCAAATCAATAGTCACAATGGGAAATGTGACTAGTATTTAAGAAACACACACATTCACACACAGTGGCTGGAGTTCCTGATTGTTCTATACTGACCAGTGCTGTCTCTTCAGTTGAGAGATGAGGGAAGAGAGGGAGGGAGGGAGAGAGGGAGAGAGAGAGAGGGAGAGAGACAGAGACAGAGACAGAGAGAGAGAGACTGCACTTCTAGCTCCCGAGCCTCACTCCTGAGCGGCTCCGGATGGGAGACTCAGCAGCCTTCTGTGGCAGCCAGGATCCTACCACCAGCTGTCCTACACACGGCATAACAAGATCACTGTTTGGGAAGATGGGATTTTTGGTGTTGGGTTTTGTATCCTATGAACCAGCATGCATCTGTCTTGGGTGGTTTTCTGAAACAGCTGCATGTCCTGGCCCCCTGCAGATAGGATTTGAGATACAGGAGGAATATAAATGAGATACCACAAGTAGGAATTCAGGGGATAATAAAGGCAAGAAGGAATGAAAGTGTCTTCTCACTCCTGTCCCACAGGAGCTGACTTTTCCTACCTGGGCCTCACGAAGGAATCACATACACTCCCATTCACAGTAGCCCCCACCTTATCCATAGTGGACACGTTCCAAGAGCCCCAGTGGATGCCTGAAACTGCAGATTGTACCAAACCCTGTATCTAGTAGGCTTTTTCCTATATAAAAATATCTGTGACAAAGCTGAATTTATAAATTAGGCACAGTAAGAGATGAGCAACAATTGCTGAAGTAGAGCAACTGTAACTATACTGTAATGAAAGCGACGTGTGTTCTCCCTCTCTCTCAAAACACCTCACTGTACTACTGTACTCACCCTTCTTCCTGCAAGGATGGGAGATGACACAATGCCTACTGGTGACATGATGTGAGAGGAATGACATAGGCATGGTGATGCAACATTAGGCTGCCAACTGACCTGCTGAGCCTACGTCAAGAGGATCACCTGCTTCCGGACCGCGGCTGACTGCTGGTGACTAAAACTGCAGAAAGCCAAACCCTGGCAAAGGGGAAGTGCTGTACCTTCCTTGGCAGACCCAGGCCTCCTCTTGGCATCTCCACCTCTTCACCCTGACAGCTCTACCATGTCAAGTGACCATGGTATCTAAAGCTGATGTTGGTTACCCCAGGAAGAGGTAACCAAGGTCATATGAGCTGGCCCAACACATTCTGCTGCACTTGTTTACAGGCAAGAGGATTAAAACAACCTGTCAGGGGAGGAAAGGGGGCAAACGCTGTACACACAGCAAGCTCTGGGAATGAAGCATAGAGGCCTCTTGCCAAGAAATTTTTTGCTCAAATGTAAAGCAGAAATCGCTCACCAAACGCCAAACCAGCTAACTATGCCAAATACCACTTAGGATCCAATGACCTGAGGCACTGGTCAATTTTTCCAATGTTCTTTGTATGAAAGGTTAATGTTTGGTTTTTTTTCTGGCAGGATGTGGTGGCAGTGAGGGAGACCAGAGGGACAGACAACATAGGACTCCATAAAGAGCCCCAAATTAAATTAATACTCAAGCAAAGCCTTTCTGGCCTACCAAGAAATGTATGTGATGTATGGCTTACTACAGAAGAAGGTTGCAAAGGTACAGTTGGATAAAGAAAGCACTCAGTTCTCAGATGATTAAATGCCCAACCACAAGTCAAACTACCAAAACAGAACTTCCTGTAACCATTTCTTGCCCTACTCAAAATCAGAACTGGGAGACAAATTAGGTATAGCTCCAGAGTAGGTGGGAGGCCAGAGGCTGTGCCAGGATCACCCTCTCTAAGCAGAGGGCCGGCCTGACAATGAGAGCACTTGCCTGAAGACACAAAAAGGAAGAGGGGAGGGCAGTCAGCACCTGAGCCTGTGGCTCCAGGCAGTTGAGGCTCTCGATAGTGATGCTGCAAGAAGCTGGCCCCAGCTCTGCAAAATTAGATTCTCTCTCCCTGTCTCCTCTGCAAAACCATTTGTCACACCCCCTAAATAACCAATCCTCCCCTCTCTACAAGCTTGAGCTGCTTCTGTCTGGGCTATGCCTTAGATCGTCAAGCCTCAGCAGCAGGAGGATGTTACTATCAGAGTGCTTCCTTGGCTGGCTGAAGAGGTTGGCAGAAGTGGGTTAGGTGGTGCCCCTTCTCTAGCCAGCTAAGGTGGGAAAGCAAAACACACACTGGCAACCTGGCTCCCTCTCCAACATCCTCTTTGTAGCTTCTAAAGAAGCAGCTATCACTTTCCTAACCTTCCACCTGCAGTCTCGCTGAAGCCAGAGAAGATGTGCCCATCCCATGAAAACTGAAGGTAGAAGTCCAAAGAACCCAGCATAAGGGAAAAAGGGACCTTGAGCTGCACAGAATCTAAGTGTTAACTCCCCATATTATCCACCAAGCTCTTCTGAAGAGTGGGGTGTTTAGAAGCACTTTACACCTCTCCACACATGAGAGAAGAGGGTGGTGTTGGGCAGACAAACACCTGGCTGGGTCACCATCTCCCCTAAGGAGCCCTGATCTCCTGAGCACCACAACGAGTCCACACCTGCCACAGAGGACCAGCCCGAGACAGTAATGTGCTCCAGAGATCATATACTCACTCGTCCATTAATCTTTCTCCAGATTGCTGCTGTCATGCAGAGCAGTGAGGCAGGCTGAGTGCTTGCTCTGAGCCTCTGAGCAGGTCACTCCAGTTTGCTTGGCAGGGGGTGGGGGTGGGGGCAGGAGGAAGAGGAGGAGGAGGGAGATTATGATTCTCTATTTTCAAGCCCCACCTCTAAAACCAGGGAGGGAAGCAGCTGGGTTCCCGTTGCAGGAGAACCCTGGGCACTACAGAGACAACCAGCTGCACAAAGAGAACTCTGGGGAATATGCACATCAAACACACTGGGAAAAGGATGAGAAACCAACCCGGGGAGAAGTGGGTTGGTCTCCTGCCAAGAACTCTGAATAGTACTCCTATCAGAGCTAGAACATAACAGGAGGTGGGCAGGTTTACAGTCCCTGGGGAAAGGCAGGAGGGAAAACAGTAAAAGCTGGGCTAGCCTGGGAACAAAACTCACTCCCTGGCAGGAGAGGGGACAACACAGCTGTCTGCAGGGCAGTGTCCATATGTGGTCAGAAGTGAAACACTGTCCCATTACGCCTTTCCCAGACAGGCAGTCCACATGCTCTAAACTGAGGCCAATTTTCACACGCTGTGCTGGCTGCCCCAAACTCTGCAGTTAGGAGTGCGGTCATTTCTACAACCCTGTAAGTTAAAGTCTGCCACTCCCTGCCAATGACAGGAGGGAAGAGGGATCTCCCTGACTATGTTGTGCCATCTAGTCTGTGACCAAGGTAGAGCAGAAGCCACTGATGGCCCCTCCCACAGGGAAGGGAGAGTTCCTCCTTGCCAGAGCAGAGTCCACAGCTGCCACAGAGAGGTGCTGTTTAGTGACAGAGCTGCCTGAGGACTGGCAGAAGGGACGGCCACCAGGTACTTCTTTCTCATGAATTGCCACCATGGGTCTCCATAGGCTGCCCCTGAAAAGTACAGAACCTCCAGTTGCAGCGATGGCCTTTGACTCCCCCATGAGAAGAGGGACACTGGTCCTGACCCCTGGGCCTGAAGATCCCCACACTGTCCTCAGGGAACCCTGCTCCAAAGCTGAAGTTCAGGAAGTTCAGGACCAGGACTGAAACCTCAGACAGCCTATTCTCCACCAACACCTGCCACAGAAAAACGATTCTGGTCCCTCTTACCCTACAACATTGGGGGTGGAAGGTGGCGGGGGGCAGCCCCAACTGTCATCTCAGCAGGGCCCCCAGCACTGGGAACAGGAAGTAATATCTTCATATTCAAAGCACCCTTTAACCCCCCACCCACCCACAACTGATTTATATCTATCTGTGTACATAGTAGGTATAGGTATGTACATACATATGTATATAAATGTCTATGCATATATATATATATATACGTATAAGTGTAAAAGTGATTTTCCAACTAGACCCACATGGTTTCTAGATTTTTCCTTTGCTGCATTGAGCTGGCTGGCTTCCTTTCCCTGCCTTGCCCTCATCCCTTCCTAAAGTCACACTCTGGGCTCCAGCCACGTATCTTCAAATGCAGAAGGTTCTCTAAGACCTCCAGCCTCCACTGCCTGGCATTACCCTCCCTCACGCACTCCCACTCTTCTGCCTGGGCAGCCTCAGCTCAGACACCACTTCGAGGAAGCTTGTTGTGCCCCATCCCTCTGACTTCACAGGGCCCCTGACATGTCATTTCAGGCATCCAATGTCAGCTTTTCTTGAAACAGGACTTCATTGCTTGCTGAATGGCCTGTCTGCTTCACAACTCTTGGTGGCTGTCTTGTTCACCGTTACACAAGGCTGAGACTAGCCTAAGGGAAATTTCCAGAACTTAAGTCATCTTGGTGTTCTCAGTGCCTAAGCACAAGGCCTGGCATCTAACAGGCTCTCCAGAAATGTATTCCTAATTCATGAAGGAAAGTCAGGGACAGGGTCTTCCTACTTTTTTTGGAGTGACTCCTCACTCAATAGCTCTCCGCACAACTCAGCTCCATGCGACCCCCAACCTGGGTCCGGGTGAGCACGCTGATGCCCACTGCTTTAAATTGCTTCCCTAGGGCCTGCTGGCACCTCTAAAAATGTCGTCTCTGGCAGGATTTCAGAACTCATCTCTGGGCATGTGGAGCTGGGGCCTGCCGCCCTTGCCCTTGTCCTTTCCCAGCCTCCCTTCTGCCAGGAGGTCTGCAGGTAGCCCCAACACAGTCCTTTCTAAACAGCAGGACTACCTCTCAAGTAGGAGCAGTTGGGGTACAGTGCCACGGTCCCCAAGAGAGAATAATTCTAGACTCTGCCCTGCCCAAACAAGTTATATAACCGTGAGCAAGTCATTCACTCTTTTTGGACTTGCATTTCCTCATCTGTGAAAAGAGGGTCTGTCTTGTGTGGACATAAGGTTCTCAGTGCCTCTGTGTTTGTTCACAAGCCTTCCAGCTCTGTTTCTGAGACCGCAACAGGAAGTAGACATGATCTGCATGCCCTCAAGTCCACATCTTAACCTTGGTTTATATCAGGTCAACCTGCCTAAATGTCCACTAGTAAACCTCACTTAACATGCCTTGGACACCAGGCTCACACACTGGAAAATGTCTGCTGCTTAGGGCTGAAAAAAATTAAAATTAACCTAGGAGACAACCTGGACTTGGAAACATTACAACCCTGATCTCAATGTGCCCTAGGGAAGGATCCTCTCCCTTCCTGGACTTTATTTACCCTTGATCTACAAGCTCCTCACCCCTCCCAGCCTCTCTGCATACCATGAATGTGGCCACAAGATGCAGGGAAGGCACTATGACACCGAGTCTATTTCCAGCAGGCCCCAGGGCTCTGGGCCTTAGACTGAGCAGCTCTGAGGAGGCGCAGGCCCTAGTGGGCACATGGCACACTTAGTGCCTAGCCTCCCCCCCACCCCCCACTGCAGCATGATCCTCCAGCTGGCTCCTCCGTGGGCTCCTTGTGGGGGAACTGCCTGCCTGTCTGCCATGAGCAGGTGAGCCATGAGGACAAAGCGACTTGGCAGTTCCAGTCTCTCTGCCCAGAGTGGGAGAGGGGGCAGGTCCAAGCAGACCAGTCTAACAGGTCCTCTTCCACCACCCTCACAGCTGGGGCCTTCTGCACCCAGATCAAAGCCACACAATTCAAAAGTTAGGTGGAGCAGAACTTCACACCTGATCACAAAGACCAGATTATCAAGAAGAAAGGAGAAAATGGTCATCTTTCTCACCTTTGCCCTACCCAAAATGGTCCTGGAGAACATGTCTCTGATCTCACAGGTTTTAGTCAATCAAGAAAAGCAACTGATCTCCTTGAGATGCTCAAACAAAAATCTGGGTCCTCACCATCACCTGGAGCAAGATGGTGTGAAATCAGTTCTTCCTGTGCCATGCTCCGGAGCTTTTCTCCCACTATAAATAACTCCAGCCTTCTGATATAGACCATATGAACTCTCCAACTCTGGACCAAATTCCTAACATTCAGTGCACCTCAGTTCAACCATCATAAAAGAGGGAAGAATGAGGTTAATTTAACCAGAAGCAACAGGGAGCCAGACATGATGTGTATCGGGAGCAAGAATAGAACTCAGCAAAACCAGGAGGGCTTAGCTTTCTGGCTCTAGTTCCTACTTCCGGAAGCCAGACAGGGTTTCCTCAGAAGCACATTCTCCCACTGTGGTTTCCTCTCTGAGTTCTTAACACAACCGAATAACAGTGTAAACTTTTCCCCTTATTCTCTTATCCTGAAAAAGCTGTTCTTTTTAGTCATTATTGCACTTAAGACACTGATTAAGACTTGTGGCTTATATGGCCAAAAAAAAAACTGGATAGACAGATGTCTGATTTACAAATCAATATGGATATACTTCCCGAACAGTGGAGAACAATGACCATGTCATAATTTCTTATTTTATTTCACAAATAACTGAGAGATGATCATGTGCAAAGCACTCTAATAGACTCTAGGGAAGGAAGGGATACAGAGAAGGCCAAAATACAGACCACCCTTCAAAAGAGTTGATTATCTAGTAAGAGGGATAAGCACAAATCACAGAGTCCAATGTGGGACCAAATTCAGGAACTAAAATTACAATCCACCTATTCCTAACATACTAAGTCTGTGGCTTTTGCTATTTTTCAGAAGAACCATAGGATAACAGATATGAAAATCTAGGCCTCACTTCTAGCTAGGACGATGAGTTCTGCCAAGATCTATCTAAACTCTGGGACTTTAATGAATGGGGATGCCCACCGAGTTGATCCTTGTGAGTTGTGTGTGGCATAACATGAAGCCAACCCAGGCAGATTCACTGAAGAAACAATCTTTTTAGTCTTTCTTGTCTCACCCCCATCTGGTAACTAGGAACAGGCATTAATATACAAGGAAAGATGATATGGGAAGAGCTTAAACACCCAATCAAAAAAGTTCCTCAGGACTCAGGTCATGGAAATGAAGCCAGAACAAGGCCCTAACAATAGAGCAGAAGAGGGTGCTCTTGGGGAAGCCTGGAAGGAATTCCTGAAGCTCTACATACAGAAGTCCCGTAGCTCAGTGCTGGCTTAGACTAGTGCAACACATTTATATGCTTTTCTTTTTCTTTCCAAATTGTTATCAAGCCTGGTCTCCCTCCTTAATCTCCATTCAATCAGCGTTACAGCTCAGTGCAAACCAATACCAGTTCTTAAACGGTAGTTTTACCAGTCAGCTGGCAGTGGAGTCAGAGCTCTTTGGAAGATACAAGGGAGGAACGAATACTCATTCCCGAAAATATTTGGAAAGAAATAAAATTCCTTATAGACAAATAGAGAAGATCCTATACCATCTGGGAAAAAAAATTAATTCAGGGCCTGGGGACAGAGTAAGGCCCAAGTCCTCCTCCACTAGGGGAAAACAATTCTGAAGCCAGTTCTAACTCTAAAATGGGAAAAGCTGGTAAGAGGCTTAGTTCAAATCGCCTCAGAAGGAAATCGCTTCCTGAAATTAAAAAAAATAAAAAGTAGATGAGGAAGAATGGGAATTGGTTTGCTTAAAATCTTTCTTGTACGGTAGAGAGCAGATCAGCTATATAAGACTCTTGGAATGGTTTACCATGAAGGCTTTCCTAACGTGAGCATTCTGAATGTGAAAAAGGGACTTCGGCACCTACACGTTATTATTGAGAGAAGTCTTCACACTGCCGTCATAGTGAAGGTGCACACCATCGTGTCTGGCATTCTGTCACCAAGGGACTAGTTTTAACTGTGCGGATCTGGCAGCTTGCCCTGTCGGCTGTTTCACAAGCAGTTTCTGTGGTTTCAAGAAAGGCAGGGTGTTTGCTTTTAAATACTATCTTAAAAATATATTTCAGAATAAGGTTCAACCATTTCAAGGCAGAAGTAGGGAATGAAAACCAAACCAAATAAAGGAATCTGGTGCTGCCAAACAGAAAGGGAGCACACCAGAGGCCCAGGGATGGAAAAGACACTGTTCACCACCTGCACCAAGACGCCAAGAAAAGCTAACTTCATGCTTGTTACACACAGGTAGAAAGTAAGGACCCATAAAAGGTTCTGAAGATCTGTGATTATAATAAAGGGAAATCCCTACACAGATCTTCATCTTTCCAAATAAACTTAACTGGCCCAAACCTATTTGTTCATTTAAAAAAACAAAACTAGCCCAGCAGTTCCACATCAATGCAAGGACTATCATCTAATCAATTAGCAGCCACACCTCTCTGCCAGCGTGATGTGGTAATTAAGGTACAGATTTTTCTCCGTGGGAATACAAGTAAGAAGGGCAGAGCCCCTATGGACCTAACCCATTATGACAGCCTTTTCATTAGCAAGAAAACACTGCCAACCTGCTCTCCAAGGAAGTGGCGGCCCACGTCACTAAAGAACACCTGTGTGTGAACAGCAGCTATGTCTGTTAAGAGAGGAAAATGTGTTGGACATGGGTGGGAGTGGGGGGAAGAGAACCACTCAAAAGAAAACCAACAGGCTGTGGTTCTCAAAATAATTTATGTGAACCTTGATTTTTTTACCATAACAAAAAGATGGATTCTAAAGTAATTGAGAAATGGCACATAACCATGATCTTGGAGACGCAAATCAGATTTGAACACAAACATAATCATACAGTTGAACTCTCACTGTTGGTCTGCTGGGCAGCAAGAGGGGCACAATGTGGATGTGATGCTTGCATCGAGGGCAGCAACTCAGCCCTTGACTCTCATGACATGCTAGCATCGTAACACAAGCTTAAGAATTCATAACTTTGCTAATAAAAATCCAAACCTCAAATAGTATAAAAGAAAAGGCAGCACTCACTGGCAGGCTGAGAGAAGCAAGTCAGTTGCACTGTGAACTCATATACTCCAGTGGACTAAAACCCCAGAGGGGCGCAGAGCAACGCCTCTCAGCAAGAAACCAGTTGGATGTCCAGGAGGACCACAAGCACAGCTGTGAGGACGAGCTTCAGGAGGGAGAAGTGACCAAACAGCTGCACACAGGAAGTCAGGGCACATCACACAAGAGACACAGCAGGATGGCCAGAGTTCAGCTCCCAGGACTGAGCTGGCAAGTCCCACACACACACACAGAGGCCTGGCACTGCCAGCTACAGCACTCTGGGCCCTTGGCAGTCAAGGCTAAAAAGCAAGTAGCTCTGGGCCTCTGTGTAAGTTGTTCATAGAGGGCTGTAAAGAGAGAATGTTAGTTTCATAAAGATAAAAGGTACACAGTTAAGATCCACATATGAAAATCTTTTTCCTTTTTTTTTTTTTAGGGTGAGGATAAGGGGGCTTATCAACACAGTTTTAGAATCCTAGCATTTCATGGGTGCCACATAACAGGACAGCCAGACCTAGGAACCCAAACTGTCCTATGCTATGAGCTACTTAATCGTTGGTTACCTATTTTAGGGATCAGGACTCTGGCTTTTTGAACATGGTTTTTAAAATTCCAGAAGATGAAAAGAGACAGAGAATCAGAAACCAAGATTTAAAGTTGTTTTTAAAGTTTCCCATAGTTGTATGGCGCAGTCAAGACCGAGGAGGTAAGCCCAGAGAGCTGCATCTGCACCACCTGTGCCACTCCAACAACTGGCTGCAGAGCACAGAAAGAACAATCCAGGCAGAGGAAACCACACACGACTCTAAAGCCAACCTGGGAGATATGCTTTGCCTCACACTCCCTGGGAGCTAGTCCTAAGGGCTCTCTCTCTTCTACTACCTGGGCACAATTGAAACCAGAGGCCACAGTCAGGAAAGCCTCATTCTGACAGCAGCACACACTAGAGATCTTAAGCAAGTTACTCTACATTTCTGGGCCTCTTGTTTCCTCATCTGTAAAGTGGAGAAAATAATAAGACCTACTACCTCACAAAGATTAAATGAATTAATAAACGCAAAACAGCTAACCAAGTGTCCAAGACAAAATAAGTACTCAACAAATGTTGACTATTATTATATATGTACCTAAAGACATTAGCTTGAGGGCAAAGCATTCCCTGTGAGTGGAATGGCTGGGGCACCATCTACCCTTCAAGTCCTCAGCCGGTTCCCTCTAACAGTTTCCCAACCACTTGGAACGAAGTAATGTCCTCAGAGCTGGGCAATCCAGGAGGCACTGCTTCTAAGTGGTTGCCTTAGCTAATAAGAGTGAACAATCTCCTTTGAAAACAAAAGTCTATCTTCCACACAGAGCAGCAGCCAAAGAGAGAGAGAAAAGCACATCAAGTTCTATTCTACAACTGAAATAAAAGCCACATGTGAATCTGAAAAGAAATACGCTTTGTGTAAAAAGCAGAGGATTATGGGACTTGCTGAGTGATGGGAAATGGAACTAAAATCCTACAAGTCTATATGTAGCTCAAACTGATTAGTTTTTTTTTAAATGATTCCATTGAGAAGTGACTATGAGTAAATGAGCTCAAAGCTGGTCCAAGTGACAATTAGAGAAGGCCCACAGGTCTACTATTAGCAGAACTAAAAGAAGCTTTTCAAAGTCAGAGGTGCTTGGAGATTGGAGGATGAGTGTAAGCAAAAGAAAAAGGTAGAGTCAAAAGGTAATTTAGAAACTATATATTTACTGTAATATTACCTGTCTCTTAAAAGACTCATGAAGCAAAGTTCACACACTGCTGCAAACACACACCAAATCTGCTTACCTCTTACAGAGGAAAATAAAATGTACTTACATCAGTGTGAGATTTGGCAGACACGTTTCATTAAGAAACAAGGCTAACAAAGAGTTAAGCACAGAAGAAACAGGAACAAAGGGTGCAGGCTCTGCAGCCACCAGGAGAACAGAATGTTGGGTGTTCTGGCCTTAGTGAGTGGTGGGAGCCTACTAGCCTTCAGCTATTGTAGGCACCAAGGTTCTTCAAGGACAGAGGCTAAGCAAGCTTTGCAGTATTCAAATTTGGAATTGACCAATAGCCAATATGTAAGCTTAAAAAAAAATCCACTGTCATAATGAAATCCAAGTAAGCCAAACGATCTTTTTAATGAAATAAAAAAAGGAAAAGAAAAGAAGGCCAATGCTCTGAGAGGGCGGAAACAAGCCAACTTTGGTCAAAGTCCCTCAGGTCACTGAGAATCAGCTTCTTCAGCTAGAGCAACTGCAAACCAAGGCAGCAAGTGTCGTCCGGCAGCCCAGCCAGGCCTCTGGGAACTGTGAAACAAAGGCTCATTATGAGGTCATAGCAAGTAACCAACCAGTCAAGGCCAGGGATGATCAATCCCATACTTGGCTACAAATGCGATTCTCGCACTTCCGTCTGGAAACCTTATACACTATTATTAAGGACTTCGAATAGCTTTAGTGAGCGGTGAGATTATGGATTTATAAGAGAAAATGTTAAGCTATATTAACTCAATTACAGTAATATTACTAAACCCATTACAACTACACATCCTAATAACTGTATATTCCAACAGTTATCCAACAGATCAATGCGTATCATCATAACAAAATCCAAGTTAACTTTTAAAACGGAATTAAAGCTACAACATGGATGAACCCTGCAAGCATTATGCTAAGTGAAATAACCCAGACACAAAAGGACAAATATTGTACAATTCCACTTCTATGAGGTACTTAGAACAAGCAAATCTGTAGAAACAGAAAGCAGAATAGAGGTTACCAGAGGTTGGGGAAGGGGAGACTGGGAGCTTCTGTTTGGGATGTTGAGAAAAGTTCTAGATGTAGAGGTGATTTCAAAACATTGTGAATGAACTTAATGTCAACGGACCATACATCTAAAAATGATTAAAATGGTAAATTCTATGTTACGTGTATTTTACCACAATAGAAAGGTGGAATTAAAGCACAAGGCCATGAGAAAACTGGACTACCTGAGGACTAGTCTATGAAATAACCAATATTCTTCACAATTGTCAGTGTCATGAAAGACAAGGAAAGACCGAGACATGGTCACAGATTTGAGGCAACCATGGAGATAAAACCACTAAAGGCAGTATGGGGATCCTGGAACAGAGCGCACACATCAGTGGAAAAACTGCTGAAATATGAGTAAGTTCTGTACTTTGGTTAATGGTATTAAACCACACTGATTCTTAGTTTTGACACACGTTTTATGGTTATATAAGACCTTAACATAAGGGGAAGCTGGGCAAGGATCAGACAGGAACTCTTTGGACTATTTTTGCAACTCTTCTAAGTTCAAAATTATCTCAAAATTTAACTGTTTAAAAAAACTCACAAGTCCAATGAATGCTCTGCATTCGAAGGAGGAAATGAGCCAACTTTGGTCGAAGTCCCTCTGGTCACTCAACCAGCTTCCTCAGCTAGAACAGCAGCAAACCAAGGCATCAAATGCCTTCCTCAGGTCCAGCCAGGACTAAATAGTAGCTGGGAACTGCGATTTCGTTTTCTATGAAATTGCCAAGAAATGGACAACCAAAGCCAAGGAGAATTAACCCAAGTTTTGTCTGACTGTGATTCTTACACTTTTCAGTTTTAGAAAACCCTTGTGCTATTAAAAATAACTAGTGCCCCAAAAGCTTTTGTTTATAGGTACTCTATCAATATTTACTGTATTAATAGGAGGAATAGGAGAAAATATTTAAATATGTATTTACACGAAAACATAAATTATTTTTTAATGAGAAAAAAGATTTTCCACACAACTTCACACATACCAAAGGAAGTCCACTTGATGAACTGATTTTATAATCCAAAGACAACAACAGTCCAAAAAAACCAAATACTAATAAAGAAGGAAAAAAGAAAAATAAAGAAGAAAGAGTGGGGAAAAAAGGGAAGGAGGGGGGTAAAATAAATGAACAAACCTCATATGAAAACAATAACCAAAAAACCTCACAGGCCAATGCTGTATGTATCAGAAGGAAATAAGCTAACTTGGGTCAAAATCTCTGAGGCCCAGGCAGGGATTATACAGGGGTTGGGAACTGCAAACAAGGGTTCCCGAGGAAGTTAGCACAAGGAACCCATCCAAGACTGGGGTAGATTAGCTCAGGTTCTACCTACAAAGGTTTTTTTACATTTTGGGCTCAAGAATTCTTTACACTCAAAAAAATTATTGAGGACTGCACAGAACTTTATGTGGGTTTCAGCTATTAATAGTTACCTTATTAGAAAGTAAAACATAATTTAAAAATTTTTTTATTAACTCATTCAAAATAATAACAAACCCATTACATGTTTATACAAATAACCTACATTTTATGAAAACACTCTAAAACAAAATTCATGACAAGAGTTGCATTTTTACATTCTTGTACATCTCCATGTCTGGCTTAATGGAAGACAGCCAACTTCTCATATCTGCTTCTGCTTTCAATGTGCTTTGATATATTCTTTTGGTTGTAAGTCAGGAAGGACATCTCACTTCACACAAACCTGTAGTTGGAAAATGGAGTTTGATACTGAGGATTTTCTTCTTTGATATTAGACCAAAACTCAATGAGTAGTAGTTTTTAAAGGCTAGTTGTACTGTGCAATATGAAATTGTATCAGTGAACATTTTGTGTACTTTTACATTAAAATCCATTGGTCATCTTGCACTCTGAGTAGCTCTTTTACCTACTAGCAAATCTGGGAAATATTCCTTCATTTGAATGATGCAGAATTTCTAAACACTGAGATTTCATAATTATCAAAAAGCCACATTCCATTAGTTTTACCACCTATCTCATCAAAAAAGTCTGATAAATACAAGTTTTCCAAAATTCCAATTTTTGCTTGAAAATTTGAGACATATGTATGTTGTTCAATTTCTAGACAACTTCCACTAAATACTCAAGTATGAATAAGTATAGTTTGTCCATCAGTATGTTCTTTCAAGTAAAAATGATGACCCAGGCAGAGCACATTTTTTCAGACAGTCACTGTGCTTCTGTCTACAGCAACAATGCTCCATGGACACTTTGCATTTCATCACTGAGAATATTAAACAGATCATGAGAGGGTTGAAGACAGAATACAAATTAAAATTTTGTAGTGCTTCATCCAGGGCAGTCTTAAGTGAAAATAGCTTTTTTTTTTTCTTTCAAACCACATATGTGTAGCAGAAAAGAAGTCCATGACTATGAGCACTGGCAGAGCTTGGTGCCACTGCCTCGATTCACATTATGGTGCTGCAAGTTTTCGCTGCCATCACTTCTGCGCCAACAGTGCAAATGGAAATGAAGCTGTTTCAGGAAAAACCAGGGGAGTCAGAAAACTTATTCAACCCTCTGCATATTTATCACCACTTGTGTTAGTTGCTGAGCATTCTCATAATAAGAAATACTCTTCAAAGAGTAGCTGTTGCTGACACAAGTTGAGCCATGTCTGTAAATCTGCTCATTCGTAATGCAAAAGTGTAATCCTGTAAAGAAGATATTAACTCAGTCTTCATGTCTGCAGCTAAATCTTTAATTTGATAAGTCATGGTCACACACGAAGTGGCACTTTCCTGAATTTTACTGAGTTTTCATCCAGTGGCCAATCAGGAATGCCAGCCATTCAAGACTTTATTAGTCTCTCAGCTACTGGGTGGGCTCTTCCAGCCAAAGCAATGTGATAACTTCTGCAAGAGGCTTCAGTGACTTTATCATTTCAAGGTTGAAAGGCTGGAACAAATCTTGGCTTTTAAAGAGCTCATGGCATGCACACGTAAAATATGCAATTCCTTTCTCTTTAAACTCTGGATGATTGGTCTTGAAATGATGCTACAACTTAACTAGCACTATAATACTATATGAAAATGTTCTGTTACTTAAGACATAATAACATACATTGTTAACATCTACATAGCTGAGAAGATGGTTTTCGTTATAATTTAATTTTTTTTCATTTTTTATTTACAGTTTTGCCTAGTTTCTTCAAATAGATTCCTTTTACTTGTTGGTATGTCCATTTCAGTAAACAGAAGTTGAAAGTCTTCTAATCTCCCTTTTTTAAGCCAACAATACATCCTTAAATATGAGAAATATTATAAATTTTCTTCTGTCTTAGAATAAAATAGATCTGAGTGCTAAAATAAGTTGCAAATAAAAATTTTTTAATTAGAAGGTTTCCCAAAAGTTCTTACAAGTAAGTTTTACAAGCTGTACTTACTTCTTGTTGTGTTTACTCAAAAGTGCTGGGAAAATGCTGGGATTTCAAAATAATGATTTATTGGACAATAATGAGGTTTACAGAAATTACAGCAGGTACAACTGAAGAAAGCTTGTAAGAGCACAGAAGAAATACTGAGGACAAACTGAATTCATCACTCAGCTTCCTTATTTATACCCTAAAGTACTACCTTAAAAATTCTAGAAAGCACAAGAATACAGGGCACACATTTCATTGGCCAAGAGTGATGTCAATCAGCACATATCACTCAGCCTCTGGATAAAACTCCACTACATACTGGGGAGAGAATGAGAGTGAAAAAAGGCAAACACTACATGAGTGTTACAATGAAAATAATTTTGAAGTTAATCAATCTGTGACAAAAGAGGCAAGACTATACAAGGGGTAATGGACAGTCTCTTCAATAAATGGTACTGGGAAAACTGGACAGTTACATGCAAAAGGGTAAACTGGATCACTGTCTTATATACAAACATAAGTTCAAAGTGGATTAATAAAGACTTGCATGGAAGACCAGAAACCATAAAATTCCAAGTAGATAATACAGGCAGTAAGCTCTTGGACATCAGTCCTAGCAATATATTTTTGGACCAGTCTCATCAGACAAGGGCAACAAAAGCTAAACTAAATAAATGGAACTATGTCAAACTAAAAAAATTCCCACAGTGAAAGAGGCCATCAACAAAATGGCAGGCAACTGAATGGGAGAAGATATGTACAAATCAAACATCTGATAAGGGGTTAATATCCAAAATATATAAATAACTTATACAACTTAAGAAAAACAAAAACAAAAAGCGAACCCAATTAAAAATGGGCGGAGGACTTGAATATACATTTTCCCAAAGAAGACATACACAGATGGCCAACAGGCACATGAAAAGATGTTTAATATCACTACTCATCAGGAAAATTCAAATCAAAACCACAATGAGATATCACTCCCCTCACAGTGGCCAAATTGGCTATTATGAAAAGGACAAAAAATAACAAGTGTTGGTGAGGATGGAGAGAAAAGGGAACTCTTTTACACTGTTGGTGGAAATATAAACTGGTGCAGCCACTATGGAAAACAATATGTAGGTTCCTCAAAAAATTAAAAAGAGAATTACATAATTGAACAATTCCACTCATTATTTATCTGAAGAAAATGAAAACACCATTCAAAAAGATTACATGCACCACTATGTTCATGGCAGCATTATTTATAACAGCCAAGATGTGGAAGCAACCTACAGGTCCATCAATAAATGAATGGATAAAGAAAATGTGATATAGTTATACAATGGAATATTACTCAGCCATAAAAAAGAATGAAATCTTGCCTTAAAAGTGCAACAACATGGATGGACCTAGAGGGCATTATGCTACAAGAAATAAGGAGAGACAAATATATGGTTTCACTTATGTGCGTAATTAAAAAAACAAAACAGAAACAGATGCATAGATACAGGAAACAACTGTTGGTTACTAGAGGGTAGAGGGCTGGAGGATGGGTGAAATAGGTGAAGGGGATTAAGAGGTACAAACTTCCAGTTATAAAACAAAGAAGTCATGAGGATGTATGTACAGCAAAGGGAATATAGTCAATAATATTGTAATAACTATGGTTACAGATGGTAACTAGACTTACCTTGGGGATCATTTATGTATAAAAGTAACAAATCACTATGCTGTACAAATGAAACTAAAAGGATATTGTATTCCAATTATACTTCAATTAAAAAAAAAAGAATTTTGACTGCATACCACTGAACAAGTCTTAGGGACCCCCAAGGGTCCCCAAACCACACTTTGAAAACCCAGTTCAATATGGCACTACTGAAATTAATAAGTGCCTCCTTAGCTCTCTCCCAAGACAGGATCTAGAGTTACGGCATTCCTGAAAGGTTGGGGGAAACAGCCCAGAATGCCAGCTTAGATTAGGTCACCAGGGAAACTAGGAAGCTATCCCTATTAAGTTGTCAGGTCACCGAGCATGGCTTTAGTAAGGAAGGTGGCTCCCAAAACAAAAAGAAAATCCTTAACTTTACAGAAATCAGAGGAACAGGAGAAAAAAAGGACTGGGTAGTTCTGGGAGTCTATACATGATGGAGATCTCAGACTATCAAAATTCCTCTCCTGAGCCATGCCACAAAAGAGGCATAGAACCAGGTAAGACAGAGTGGGACATGGAGATAGGGACCTGAGAAGGACAATGATAATGAAGGAATGGAGTTCAATGAATCCAAACACAAAAAAAGGAAGTGAGGTAAATCAGCAGAGGGGTCAAAAGGAAGAGGAAAATGCAGTGAAAGAAAAGAAATATGCCCCAATGAGCCCTGAGGAAGGTGACAGTTACCTTTCTTCTTGGCCTCAGTGGCAATGTGAAAAAGCTAAGCAACTTACTTGCTGTTCTGACCAGGCGTTCAGGCTCTAGAAGTGGCAAGAGATGAAGATAAACAAGGAACCAACTGAGACCAAAACCTCAGCCTATGAGTCGAAGTCCACAAATTAGGAGCAGCTGAGACCCAGGTCTCACAAGGCAGAGTCTTTCTTCTCACTTCAGAGAAGCCGAGACAGGTAACAAGAAACTGCCCTTGAAGGCCCTTCTAGACGCTAGTGAAAAAGGAACCTAAAATCATTAGCTGCCAAAGATTGAAATTGTGCCAACCAGTTTCTCAGACCACAAAGGTATGAAACTAGAAATGAATTACGCAAAGAAAATGAAAAATCCCACAAACACATGGAGGCTTAATAACATGCTCCTAAATAATCACTGGATCAATGACCAAATAAAATCAGAGATCAAGCAATATATGGAGACAAATGACAACAATAATTCAACACCGCAAAATCTGTGGGACACAGTGAAGACGGTGCTAAGAGGAAAGTATACCTCAATACAGGCCTACCTCAGGAAAGAAGAACAATCCCCTATGAGCAGTCTAAACTCACAATCAACGCAACTAGAAAAAGAAGAACAAATGAGATCCAAAGTTAGGAAATGGAGGGACATAATAAAGATAAGAGCAGAAATAAATAAAATCAAGAAGAATAAAATAATAGAAAGGATCAATGAAAGCAAGAGCTGGTTCTTCAAGAAAATAAACAAAATAGATAAACCCCTAGCCAGACTTATCAAGAAAAAAAGAGAGTCTACTTACATAAACAGAATCAGAAATGAGAAAGGAAAAATCACTATGGACACCACAGAAATACAAAGAATTATTAGAGAATACTATGAAAAATTCTATGCTAACAAACTGGATAACCTAGAAGAAATGGACAACTTTCTAGAAAAATACAACCTTCCAAGGCTGACCCAGAAAGAAAGAAAAAATATCAACAGACTAATTACCATCAACGAAATTGAACTGGTAATCAAAAACCTACCTAAGAACAAAATGCCTGGACCAGATGGCTTCACCGCTGAATTTTTTTTTTTAATATAATTTATTTTATAACACTGCTGAATTTTATCAAACATTTAGTGAAGACCTAATACCCATCCTCCTTAAAGTTTTCCAAAGAGTAGAAGAAGAGGGAATACTTCCAAACTCATTCTATGAGGCCAGCATCACTCTAATACCAAAACCAGGCAAAGACACCACAAAAAAAGAAAATTACAGACCAATATCCCTAATGAACATAGATGCAAAAATACTCAACAAAATATTAGCAAACCGAATTCAAAAATACATCAAGAGGATCATACACCATGATCAAGTGGGATTCATCCCAGGGATGCAAGGATGGTACAACATTCGAAAATCCATCAACATCATCCACCACATCAACAAAAAGAAGGACAAAACCACATGATCATCTCCATAGATGCTGAAAAAGCATTTGACAAAATTCAACATCCATTCATGATAAAAACTCTTAACAAAATGGGTATAGAGGGCAAGTACCTCAACATAATAAAGGCCATATATGACAAACCCACAGCTAACATCATACTTAACAGCGAGAAGCTGAAAGCTTTTCGTCTAAGATCGGGAACAAGACAGGGATGCCCACTCTCTCCACTGTTATTCAACATAGTACTGGAGGTCGTAGCCACAGCAATCAGACAAAACAAAGACATACAAGGCATCCAGATTGGTAAAGAAGAAGTCAAATTGTCACTATTTGCAGATGACATGATACTGTACATAAAAAACCCTAAAGATTCCATTCCAAAACTACTAGAACTAATATGTGAATTCAGCAAAGCTGCAGGATACAAAATTAACACACAGAAATCTGTTGCTTTCCTATACACTAATGATGAACTAACAGAAAGAGAAATCAGAAAAACAATTCCATTCACAATTGCATCAAAAAGAATAAAATACCTAGGAATAAACCTAACGAAAGAAGTGAAAGACCTGTACTCTGAAAACTATAAGACACTCATGAGAGAAATTAAAGAAGATACCAATAAATGGAAACACATCCCATGCTCATGGATAGGAAGAATTAATATTGTCAAAATGGCCATCCTGCCTAAAGCAATCTACAGATTCAATGCAATTCCTATCAAAATACCAACAGCGTTTTTCAACAAACTAGAGCAAATAGTTCTAAAATTCATATGGAACCACAAAAGACCCCGAATAGCCAAAGCAATCCTGAGAAGGAAGAATAAAGCTGGGGGGATTACACTCCCTGACTTCAAGCTCTACTACAAAGCCACAGTAATCAAGACAATTTGGTACTGGCACAAGAACAGAACAATACACCAATGGAACAGACTAGAGAGCCCTGATATAAACCCAACCATATATCGTCAATTAATATATGATAAAGGAGCCATGGACATACAATGGGGAAATGACAGCCTCTTCAACAGCTGGTGTTGGCAAAGCTGGACAGTTACACGCAAGAGAATGAAACTGGATTATTGTTTGACCCCATACAAAAAAGTAAACTCAAAATGGATCAAGGACCTGAATGTAAGTCATGAAGCCATAAAACTCTTAGAAGACAACATAGGCAAAAATCTCCTGAATATAAGCATGAGCGACTTCTTCCTGAACGCATCTCCTCGAGCAAGGGAAACAAAAGCAAAAATGAACTCATGGGACTACATCAAACTAAAAGGTTTCTGTACGGCAAAGGACACCATAAACAGAATAAAAAGGCATCCTACAGTATGGGAGAATATATTTGTAAATGATGTATCTGACAAGGGGTTAACATCCAAAATATATAAAGAACTTACACGCCTCAACACCCAAAAAGCAAATAACCCAATTAAAAAATGGGCAGAGGATATGAAGAGACAGTTCTCCAAAGAAGAAATTCAGATGGCCAACAGACACATGAAAAGATGCTCCACATCACTAATCATCAGGGAAATGCAAATTAAAACCACAATGAGCTATCACCTCACACCAGTAAGGATGGCCACCATCCAAAACACTAAGAACAACAAATGCTGGCAAAGATGAGAAGAAAGGGGAACCCTCCTACACTGCTGTTGGGAATGTAAGCTAGTTCAACCATTGTGGAAAGCAATATGGAGGTTCCTCAAAAAACTAAAAATACAAACACCATTTGACCCGGGAATCCCACTCCTTGGAATTTACCCAAAGAATACAACTTCTCAGATTCAAAAAGAAATATGCACCCCTATGTTTATTGCAGCATTTTTTACAATAGCCAAGATATGGAAGCAACCTAAGTGTCCATCAGTAGATGAATGGATAAAGAAGAAGTGGTACATATACACAATGGAATACTATTCAGCCGTAAGAAGGAAACAAATCCTACCATTTGCAACAGCATGGATGGAGCTGGAGGATATTACGCTCAGTGAAATAAGCCAGGCAGAGAAAGACAAGTGCCAAATGATTTCCCTCATAACAACGCAGCAAAACTGAAGGAACAAAATAGCAGCAGACTCAGAGACTTTAAGAAGGAACTAGTGGTTACCAAAGGGGAGGGGTGTGAGAGGGCTGGTGGGGAGCGTGGGAGAAGGGGATTGTGGGGTATTATGTTTAGTACACATGGTGTGGGGGATCACGGGGAAAACAGTGTAGCACAGAGAAGGCAAACAGTGAATCTGTGGCATCTTACTACACTGATGGGCAGTGACTGCATTGGGGTATGAGTGGGGACTTGATAATATGGGTAAATGTAGTAACCACATTGTTTTCTCATGTGAAACCTTCATAAGAGTGTATATCAATAATACCTTAATAAAAAAAATCATTAGCTGCTAAATTCCCCTGTGCTCTTTAAGAGAAACAGACAACTTTCTCCTTTTGCCAAAGGGTAAATATTGCACTTAAAGGCAGGACGTGATGGGAGAAACCTTGTACTCCTCTAAGACTCAATCCCTGGATCCCAGCACTCAGAAAATCCCAGGCTCTGGTGAGTTGGGATCTGGCCTTCCGGGCATGGACAGGGCTGCATATCTGCCACCGCCACCACCACTGTTCATGACACAGAAACATGGGTGGACACAGAGAGGGTGGTGTAGGTTTTTTCCCCCTTAATCAATAAAATTGCCTAATATTGGTATCTTGTAAATAAATGAACTATCTTTTTTTAAAGTTCTCTCAAAACTACATAGACCTCTCCAACAGCATTCTATTTCCTTTTAGGTAGCTGACTGGTAAAAAAAAAACTAACTAAAATAAACAAACAAATAAAGAACCCAGAATTGCTAGAAAAAGCATGTATGAAACCCCAATGGCTGGAAGAGGCCAAGGTTCTTTCAGTCCATTACAGAGAAATCTCATCATATATCCCTTATATTGCCCTGGAGTTGTATGGTGCTCAGAGAAAACTCACAAAATTGCTTAGCCAAACAAGGATGACGAGTTATTACATCCTTCCAGGCACTATACTAAGTGCTTTATATTCATGAATTCTTTTTTTCCCCATTAACTCTTTTATGCTCACAACTATAGGTACTATTATTACTCCTTTTTTACAGATGAGCAAACAGGCCTGGTATTTAAGCAAGCCCAGGGTTACAGTAGGGGCTGACTCAAGATTCCAACAAGGGAACCTAGCTGCAGAGCCTGCTCTAACCACACACCACTTACACTAAGTCCAGAAGTGCTGGGGGGTCTCCTTTCAACTCTGCCATAAACTCAACCCAATCAGAATGCTATGCTAGGCAAGTGGACCTAGGAGGCCCCACACACTTCCTGGACTGGAGAACCAGTAATTCAAACTCTTGTGGGTAAAAACAACGCAATGAGCCGCAAGTGCCTCCAACACCACAGGCAAAGACACTCAAATGAAGGCCATCTGTGGAGGGGAGGTGGGGAGGTGATGGGGTAAAGGAAGGCCAGCAGACCCTAGGGCCTAGAGGAGGTGGAGGACAAGGGGCCACTTGCAGACAGGCTATCAGTCATCCAAACAAAACCCTCCATGAAATGGTACTTCGGAGAAGCAATGAGCAGATCACTGTAGAAACCACAGAGGCAGCCTGCCCCCAAGGACAGGGCACAGGCTGGAGCTGTGTTTGCAGGCAGCTTCACTCATTAATCACCAAACTTTGGGACTTGGGAGTTTTTCTGCTTAGTGAGAGCCTGGGAAAACTATCCTGCTACATTAGCAACAGTGCCGGTAGATGGGGGATCAGAATCCTGCTATGTCCTTTCTCTGCGGAAGATTCTCTATTGCTGCCCAGGAAGTGCCAGCATGTGGTGACTGATGATTCCCCTCTTTCCTAAAGATACCCAATCAGGGACAAACTCAAACTCTTCCCCTAGCAGAAACATATCATGAACTGCCGAAGACCAAAAATTATTCTCTCTCCTTTTTTCTCCCCCAGCCTGGACAGACAGTCCTCTGGGGTCTCACAGGATTTAACAGCCAGATCACAACAGCCAGGAGTCAAGAGTCCCAATTTCCTTCCAGATCCACAAATGGGGAGCTAACCACAGACTCAGCCCCTTCTTCCTGGCCAGGCTGAGGGCCTTTTGCCAAACTGTGAACTACAAAGAAGGCCCAAGAAAAGGAGTTGTAATTTACAGCTTCCAGTAAAAGGTGTGTAAGACAAAGTTGCCTTGGGCAGAATAGGATGTTAGAGAAAGCCCACTCATGTGGAGGGGCCCAGCTCAGAGACCCATTCAGCACTGGGGGGAACAGGGTGTTTACAGATACCGTCCAAACTCACACTTCAGCCCCAGAAGAGGCAGACCTTTATATTGCCAACTTCCAGAAGAACACAGAGGAAAATAGGCTGAGGCTGCTCAAAACCAGCTTGACTGGTTTTACAGAGAAGCCTCTGGTCTGCTCCACTCCCTTATGGTAAAAAGAAAAAGGTGGCTTGGAGCCAGTCATTGAACACACCCCTCCTTTTCTTTTTTCCTCTCTCTTCTCCCCCCTCCAACATCCTCCATTTTCCCACAGGACTCACCTAGCCACCAAGATCAGTGCCCATCTCACCCTCTCTCCTACAAAATCTGTGATGAGGTGGCTTTATGAGCCCAAAATTAAATCATTTGGTGCACAAACGAAAATACACTTCATTTTGCCCTTTTTGCGATTTTCTAATGCAAAATAAGAATAAATGGAAGTAGGGGAAATGAGTGTCAACCCAAAGACAGACATCTGTGGAAAAACTCCCCGAGGGATCAAGAAACTTCAAACACTCCAGATAAAAACAGATGTCAGATGAAGGGATCTAGCCTTTTTACACTCCCCAAAATGGGGCAGGTGTACTGGACAAGAGAAGGAACTGGGATCCCTCCTCCTCTGAGAGATAAACGGAAACCAAGAGGCCAGATTCTCTGTTGGTATTGTTTCAGAATCACACAAAATCCCAAAGACTAGAAAACAGCAATGACATCCAAAGGCCTACACCAAAAAAGCGTGTGTGCGCACAACGCCTGTGTGACATTCTGCTCAGAACTTTCAGAGGAACAGAGGGATAGCCTCTCCCCATGCCAGAAGTGGGAAATGGGTGGCTTCCTCCCCCACAGGGTTCGTAGAGGCTTACTCTTCCCTTTGCTGAGGCAGAAGGGGAAAATGCACAGATAAGACCATGTCAGTGACTCACTCATGTTTGATGAAGGCTGCAGGAAAGCCTGGAGAATCCAAGTTTCAAGTGTAAAATGTACAAATACTGGAATCTCCCATCAAGAGAAGGAAACTCAGCCACCTATCTGGTTTGTCATTTGCTGAACTTCCGCTGGAGGAGGAAGGGCCAGGTTTAAACTGCACCCACCCTTTCCACATCCCTCTCAATTTTTGCTTTAACAGGAAAAGTGGCAAACTGGCAGCACCGCCCCAGCTGAGAGAATCAAACCCTTTCCACACCAGTCTACAGCTTAACCGAGCAGAGGGAGTTGGAGCTGGACCTGGTTCCTACAGGAAAGCCCCATCAGGCAGTCTCAAGAAAGGAAGGACGACCACCCTCCTCACCCTTCCCATCTGCTGAGATGGGCTTCAAATCCATTAATGGGCTTCAAAGTGCTGCTGGGGGGAATCCATTTAGCAGAGATGCTATCGTGGGGCCAAAGGTGACACCCAGCCCCCACCCCACTTGTCGATAATGGGCCACAAAGTCTGAGCCTTAGCTGCACTCTAGGCATAAAATATTTATTCAAGTCAACATATTACATATATAGGAAAGTCACAGAAGCTCCTGGGAGAAAAGAAATGCCAGCCAGGTGGCTAAGTGCTCAATGGGAAAGAGTTCATGGAGGCATGGGTTAGTCCTGGTCAAATGCCCACAAATGCCACAGAACTGGGTTGTTCTGTCCAAAGGGGAAGCAGTCTAGCCTGAGAAGTCCTTGAGTTCAAGAAATCTACCATGCAAATCTCTCAGGCAAACAAATTTTCAGTCTTTTCCTACCTCACAAGTATCAACTCTGCTTAAGACATTTATGCTGAAAAAAATCTCGAGGCCAATCTTTAGTCACCATCTGAAAGATTCAGCTATCCCAGTGCAAACTTGATTTTAATCTGAAACAGGCCAAGTTTCAATGACTGCCTTGTATCCATCTGTATAGCTACTTTCCAAATCCACATATTAGAGAGAAATTATTCCAATTTATTCGGTATTACCTTTACCTGGGTTCAAAGGTCATGGTATGGCAAGGCTATGAACTCCAGGAACTCCAAAAGCCCTTGCTCTAACAAGGCCCTATTCCTGATTTCTAGGGCCAAGCAGAAAGTGAGACTATATGGTCTGACATCCACCCACATCCCTGACAAATTAGGCAGTACCGCCACAAAGCCCTTGGCCAGAGTCAAAGGGCAGAAGTGAGAGCACCCAGAGCACAGTGCTGCACATGGCTTGCAGGGCATGCCCTGAAATGAGAGCCCACTGAGCTGTCTAGTAGATGACACAAAAACCAAGTCATTCAGTGCAACATTCTGCCAGAGTCAACACTGGGATCAAGGCATATGTGAGTTTTCTTTTCAGGATCCTGGAAGTTAGATTTGCTCTGTTCACCCAGGTTTCCACATTCCTCTTCCCAGACCTGAGAATAAACAATGCCACTCACTCCCTAGAAGAGTGATAGACACCTCCTCCCTTGCCCACTGCAGCAAATGCAGGGTGGGTAGTGAGAGGCTCCTGAGGTACAGAGGTGGGGTAGGGCTGAAGCCGTGGCACCCCTCCACCAGGTGTTATAGGAGCTCTAGCCAGCAGGTGAACTCTGGATGCTGGGCTCCTCTCCACACTTGCCTATTGCTGCTGCTGCTGGGAGACAGTCACCTTGCTGATTGCTTTCAATACTGCCAAGCCTCCAGGCCAGCAGAGCCGTTTGGAAAAGAAGTAACAGAAAGCTCAGCTCACTGACTAAGAATCCCCAAAACTACCAGCCGCAGGTCACAACCTTCCTTCTGTAAAAGGAAGAAGAGTCCATGGCTGTGAAAAAGCACACCCACAATCAGGTGTCACAAAAATCATCTTAAAGACAGGGCTTGACTTTATCTCCTACTTTTGCTGTTAGAGTCGACAGCAAACAGGCAATCTCCCTGCAACAGAAGGTTTATTTTTATGCTTCAACATTTTCTATGTGTGTATTTAATTCAGATCAAAGAGCTCCTGGAAACAGCTTCTCAGCAGCCACGTGTTTTTAAAGAAAGGGAGAGAGGAAGAGCAAAAAGACATCGGAGCTTGAAGACAACCAGTGGAGTTCTGGAGAAACCAGTTTAAATAATTTAAATCTAAATAAGGTGATCGAGGACCTTTGGGGGGAAGGAGTCAGCCCAACAGAATCCTTTGCTTTTCATTTCCTACATTAAGGCTTACTGCAGTTTGAGCTTCCAAGACTCCTCCAGCCGCAGCTGCAGCAGGCCAGAGGAGAGAGCACTTGCTCTCACCTGGTGGCGTCATCTACTCTAAAGGAGACCTTTAAGCTCCTGGTGACCAGAGAAGCTAACACTTGTCTTTTTTCTTGTTTTGAAATACAAGCACCTGCCTATTCTAAGCAGAGCCAAGGTTTTCCAAAGTCCATGCTTTTACTAGGATGACACTCAATATCAAGTCACCAGCGTGACTAGTTTCCCTGAGAACCCCAGCAGAAGTGAAGTGGCTCACAGGAACCTAAATCCATAAAGAGTGGAAACAGGATGAGCAACTCATAATTTGGAACAGGATGACAATGTATGTAGCCACTGCTCTGGACAGAGTTATCAAAGAGCAACCTGAGTTCCCAAATGGTCCACCAATTCCTATCATAAAGCTAATGGGTGTGCATGGAGTTCCTACTAGGTGCTCAAGCAGTACACTAAGCATGTAGGAAGAGAGGAAGTCAATGCACACATCACAAGAAAAAGACCACAGCAAGACTAATTTACATTTAGTAAACAGCACAAAATACCACATCCAGGCAGTCTATTACTCGTCTTTGCTGAACACAATGCCCCCCACAGCCTCGCTGAGAGAGTAGGCACTGCACCACCACTCCCCAAATGCCTGAGGGTGCCAGTCAAGTCACTTGGCCTCCTCCTACCAGCACATAACCAACAGTCTGAGAAAGTGCTCTGGTTAAGCAGGGTTTACCTGCTAAAACAAAGGTTGTGCTAAGAAAAGGAATGGAATAGGCCAACTCAGAAGGGCCTAAAAAAAGCAGTTCCCAGTAAGCAGAGAAACAGCTAGCAGGCTAGGGAAAGACAGTGAGATTCAGATCATGCTCCTATTTCCAGGGACCTCAGTCCCATCAGAAACAGCTGCCAACCAGTGATAAATAAATGGAAACCAACCCTTCCAACCCGCTTCACCCCCAGAAGCAATCAATCCATCGGTAATGAAAGGGTCAACCACTGCAGAGAAAAACTCGGTCCGGAACTCCTCCTGAGTTCCTGGCTGCCCAGGTGACAAGAGAGCAAGGGGGTAACAAAAGAGAAAAATGCAGGAAATGAAAAGAGAAAAGATTTTTCAGAGAAGGATGTGAGCATGTGAGAGAATATAACCCGGTTCTACTGGGCTCTAGAGAAGGAAGGGAACTAGAGGAAAACGCAAAGGCTGCGATAGGGGAAAAGGATGCAAAAAAGGGTACAGCCCCAGGGGAGAAGAGTTAAGTTTTTTGGCCTAGAAAAGTTCTCCACCAACAAGAGTGTGACAGATAGGAGACTCTCCACAGAGCGGTCAGGAAAGGACACTGGAGATGGTCAAAGAAAGGGGAGGGGTGGTAAGTGGACGCCTCTCAGCTCAGAGGGGAGATGACACAGAAAAGGCTAAGACTAGGGTGACAAATGATTGTGATTTGTCACAATCCTGGCAGTGACTGCCAGGATGAGGGGGAGCAGCATGTCGCTCAAGAAACCAGCATGCAAAATGCTTTGACAGCCTAGCCAATCAGAAGGGAATGGATAGGGGCATGTGTGGGGGAAATAAATATGATGTGAGAAGGCAGGAGACCAATACGGAGATGAAAGGCAATTCTGATTTAGAGGCAGAGTAAGAAAGATGGGGCCAGGATAGAGAAACCGGAAGGCCACAAGCAAGGGAAAGATACTGTGAAAAGTGAGAGAGCCAGGAGTGAAGAGACAGGAAGACAGCATGGTTTGTGCTGCAGCATAAGAGGACAGAAAGGCAAGCACTGTGATGTCGCCCAGGCCGGCAAAAGGACAGAGCAACAGGTTGTGTTGAGAGTGGGGCTGAAATAGGGAGCGTCTTTCCCTAGCTAGGAAGAGCCCAGGGAGAAGGCTGGTAAGGCACTCACAGTGAGAAACAGGAGGCCAAGAGACTTAAACCGAACCCCAGGCGTGGGGGCGGGGGAAGGGGGGAGCGTAAGGGATCCAGAGACTGAGGGGAGTGATGACTGGAACCTCAAAGACAACCTGTGGGAAAACTATGCGCATGACAGCTGTATGGGAAACACGGAAGCAACAAATGCCAGCGCGAGGCACAGGGAGCTCCTGGAGAAAAGAAGGGAAAGTGATGAGCAAGGAGTAGGCGAACGATTTGGAAAGGTGATGAAGGTGGAGCTGGTGGGTTGCAAGCAGGAGGGAGAGCACAATTTGGAGAAGGAAGGACAAAAAGGCAAGGGAACTGGAGGGGAACAGGGATTGAGAACACACTCCCGGGCAAGGACCCTGGGGCTGATAACCAGGCACTAGGAGAGCCGATGTGGGAAGAGAGGAAGCAAGGCTTAAAAGAGATAGAGGAAGAGGTGGACAACGATCTGGGGCAAATCGCGGGGTGCTATTCAAGGGGTAGGAGGGTGGCTGCTTTAAGAGTGGGTGGAGGAAGACCAGAAAGGCCCCTGAGAGAAAAAGGGAAGAGAAGGGGAAGCTGGGGAGGTTAACACGGAAGAGCACAGGAGGGCGGTAAGGGGAGAAGGGGGGTCAACAGAAAGACAAGTGTGCAGCTTGGAGTTGGGACGAGGTGGGTCCCAGGACACGGAGGGGGATGTGCGGGGCCGAGAGCCTGATGACAGGGCAGCTGATCCTTGCAGGATGGCAGCAGAGGTACAAGGAGAGCAGAGGAGGGAGGCTCTGCAAGGTGCAGGGCCCCAGCCAGAGAATTAGGGGAGCCCTCGGGGCTCCTTACCTGCTCCGTGTCCCTCTCGTTCAGCGTGGGTAGGGGGGTCCGGGCGCTGGACATGGCGCCGGTATCTCAGGGGAGGGAACCGAGAGGCTTGGAGAAAGGGTGGGAAGGGAAGGCGCGGAGCCCGGCCGGGCGGGGCTTCTCACAGCAGGGGCACCCGCGGCATGGGCCCCGGCCGGGGGTGCGGGGAGGCCGGGCAGCCGCTCACGCCAGCCCGGGGATGCGCCGCTCGGGCTAGGCCGCGCCGGCTCCGAGCGGCTCCGGACCGCACCCCCCCGACCCCCGGCTGGGCTGTGCTGCCTTTCGGCCGGGCCGCGCCGCTCCGCCTACTCTCTGCCGCCGCAGCCGGCCGCCTGCCTCGCTCCTCCCCTGCCCTCAGCGGCACTGCTCCGCGCCCGGCACACAAGCAGCCGCCGCCGGACCTGCTGCTCCCAACATGGCCGCCACCACCGCCGGCTCTCGGCTCTTTCCGCCGACAGGAGCCGGAAACATCCGAAGCGGCGAGGAACGGGAGCAAGGCGCGCCTCCTCCTCCCTGCCACGGACTACTGGTGAATTCCGGAAACACCCGAAGAAAGTAACCCCCGGGGACGCAGGCACCTCCTCGATTCCGGAGGCCAAGTCTCGGCTCTGTTTACGGAAACCCACGAAGCCGCTCCGGCCACGCCCACAGACCTTTCCCCGCCCACTTACAGCTGGCTCTCGGCAGTTTCCGGAAACACCCGAAGTGGCTCCGCATGCCCTGAGCCGGCCACGCCCCCGCCCCGCCTCGCAGCCGACCGCGCTTGTCGACCATTTCCGGCAACACCCGAGGCCCAGGGACTCCGGGGTTGTTCCCGCCGGTGGTTCCCAGAGTCTGACTCTTCGTTTCTTTCCGTCAGTTTTCGGGTGTTTTCAAACCCTGAACCGGGAGCGTGGATCACCTGTGAGCGTTATTACCTAAATAGAAAATAAGACTGTTAGCCAGTCTGCGATTGGCATCCTTTCGTTCCGTCTGCACGTCCATTCGTCTGTCGATCAGCTCATAAAATCCGTCTGGTTTATCTTCCAGCCTATTAACACGTGTGTCACCTGTCAAATACAGCGTTAGTCTGTTAATTGTATACCTACCATTCATCACCTGCGGCTGTCTGTCTGGCTTCTATTTATCTGTCCATACACCCCGCATCTACACCGCAGGGCTCTTCTGTGTCAGGCAGGCACCACCAGGTCAGTGTCTTTGGCACCCAGCTGTGTGAGGCTGCAGAGGTCCTCTCAGTCCTGCACTCAAGCCCCTTCTCTGCAGTGAAAATGCTGTGTGATCTTGGAAAAATCACTTAACGTCTTTGAGTTTAGGCTCAACAGCCCCATGTTGAGAGAATCCATGTCTTTGTTCCACTGATGACATTCTAAATATCTTTGAATTCCAGTCACCTTTCCTACTCATTTCCCAGTTATTTTTTTTTAAGTCTTTTAATGTTCAAAACAGCACAAAATGGCATCACAGTATGGTAACATTGAGTCATGCCAGTTAGGTGAGACAGTCTTATCTTCATTCATATTTCAGTTATCCCTTCTAAGAAGAAAATGCATGAAAAAGGAAAGCGAAGGTGGTTGAAAATAAGGATTCCTCAGAATGGTACAAAGAATGGGCACCTGGAGAAGTTTCTTTCCTTCTCTGGGCCTCAGCTTCCTCATCAAAAAGTGAGGTCATTGGATTCATGAGCTCTGAGATCCCTGTCAGAGACTGCCTCTGACTCTAACGGGAAATTCATGTGGCAACCTGAGTCTACTCTTCACTTCCCCCTAGGCTGTCTCATCCTGGAGAGGCAGTTGGCTTGGTGGCTGGTCTGATAACCGCTGGCTCTAAGCTGTCCTCTCCCATCACACCCAAGACATGCTGGAGCTTGTGCCAACCCTCCCACCCAGGGCTCAACAGCACCTTAAGGTGGGCAGAAGCCAGAGTCCCCACAGGAGCCAGAGACCAGGCTCAAGCAACAAGTCTCCAGAGATGCAGGGGCAGAGAGGCCCCAGGGGTTGTGGAAAAAAATGTTGGTTGGACCACTGATGCTTGACTTCCAGCTCTCAGCTACAGTATGTTGAGTAGAGCTGTTGGCCAAGTCAACTAGAGAAATAGACCGCCAGACAGAATCAATGAGATGATAGCATAGAAAATACCTAAGGTGACAGGTAATAACAGTGTAAAGTCCTAGGAAATGCACGGGCCTCCAGGACCCTTTCCCATGCCACATCCCAGCTCCACTCAGGCACCCAGACTTTGAGGAAGAAGTTGATGAGGGAACACAGAAGGAGGAGAGGGAAGAGAAGGATGAGGTAAGAACAGAGGATATTCCTTTCCCCCACCCCAAATTCATCTCAGAAGTCCATGAGAATGATCTGCCCTCTGGTGGCCAAAGAGAGACGCACTGCTGATTCCTGTGCATATCACATCCAAGGGCTTGGAGCGGGAAAGAAGGGAAAAGAGGAAGGGATCGGAGGAGCAAAGCAAGGTGTCCTTAGGAGTCTTTCCTGGTCCATGCTCTTATCTAAGCAAGCTCTACCTCCTCCCTGCTGCTACTCAAGTTCTCACCCCTGCCCTCTGCCCCTTAGCACCCACCCCCACCCCACCTGTCCCCACCTCTTTCTCATAAGGCTGCCTAACTGGTCTTCCTGCCTAGACTCCCTCCAACCTACCCCACCAGACATGCCAGAATAATCTTCCTAAAGTCCAGCTCCAGTTACACCTCTGCCCTGATAAAAGGCTCTCACCAGTTCCTCTGAAGGATAGGCACGCTGGCTTCATGGCCTGTGACTTGTGCAGTCACACAAAGACCTACTCTTTAAAGGCCTTCAACTTGATTTAATGCTCAGCTGTCACCCTCTTGAAATTTTCGCCAAAAAATTTTTTAAAAATTTAAAAAAGGAATACAGTATTAAAAAAAAAAAAGAAATTTTCACCAACAGGGTCCTGCATTTTCATTTTGCAATGGGTCCCACAAATCCTGTAGTTGGTCCTGGCAGTAGGAAAAGTCGTTAGCCTGCATTCAAAGCTTTGCACAATCTGACCTCAACTCACCTTGCTAATATCCTCTCCAACTAAGTATCACCTGTTGACACCTTCCTGCCAACTCCTGCCCTGCCACCAAGCTCCCTCACCTCCATGCTTTTGTTCAGGCTGATCAATTGCCAACCACCTACTTCAGCTTCCAGATGTACTTCAAGATCTAATTAAAATGTCACCTTCTCAAATCCCTGAACTCACCTAGTTCTTTACTGCCACACATTTACCTTCTCTAGTGTGCCAATTCATTCATTCACAAATCTCTTATTGAGCAGACTATGTACAAGGCACTGTTCTAGGCTCTTTGTGTCTATCAGGAGGATGTCAGATGGAATAACAGCAGCCTCAGACTTGGAAGTGGCAGAGGGGAGTTGATACCAGCTGGTGTTCAGGGTTCTATGTGGCTTCCTGGAGGAGGTAGTGGGGCAGGTCCCCAGTGACTCACCAGTGTGACAAGATGACACCCCCACGTACCCAAAGCTGGATGTCCGTGGAGAAACACTTCTTTCCTCACCTACTATCCTCCCAGGGACAACTGTGCCCAGGTCCCCTGGCCCCAAGGACAGCAGGGACATTTTCTGATTCCCAGTGGTGTCCCTTGTGCCTCATAAAGTCTGTCAATTCCTTGGGAATGAAAGCCGCAGGGTTTGGCTCTAATCTCCTCTTCCCTTAACTCCTTTTCCCTATTTAGCTGCATGTAAATGTCTCCTGCTGCTGAGGAAGCCCTCTCAGCCCCGAGGGATGAAAATGCTGTGATACTGTGGGGAGGCCATCAGTCACATCCAGAATGGAGGCAATTCTGTCCACTGAACAAGCCAGTGTTCTTAAACAAGAAAAGATAAAAGAAGGAAAAAAAGAGGGAAGAAAGGCTGTTACAGGTTGAAACATATCAACAAAGTGCAATGTGTGAACCTCAGATTCTGATTCAAACAAATCAGCTGTAAAGAGATTCTCAGAAGAGGTCTAGAGATTGATTACACAGCAATGTGAATGCACTTAGTACTGACCCGGACACTTAAACATGTTTAAGACGGTAAATTTTGATAAATTTTATGTGTATTTTTCCACAATTAAAAAAATTTTTAAAGATATTCATGGACCAGTCAGGGAATGTGAACACTGGATATTAGATGACATTGAGGGATCATTAATTTTTAAAGTGTGACATTGATGTTTTACTGAAGAGTCTGAACATCCCTTAGAGATGCAAAGAGACCAATTTACAGGTGAAATATCTGAGATTTGCTTTAAAATAATCCAGACGGGAGGGAGATGTGGGGAGATTAAGATAAACCAACATTGGCCAGATTTGTCAAAGCTGGCTCTTAGCTGCATTGGGTCTCATTGTGCCATTCTCTCTTCTTTTGGGTGTGTTTGAAAATGTCCATGATCACAAAGGAAAGAAAAAAGAAAAAACATCTACTCCCTGCCCGTCCCCCACCATTATGCCGTTTTTCTTCCCAGCCCTCATCCTTGCTGGACATACTGAGAGCCTCCCTGTTTGCCGGCCTCCTCCATGGAATGGGGCACTGGGAGAGCTGAGGCTGTCTCCCTTGTTCATGGCTGTGTTCCCAGAACCTGGAACAGTGTGTGCATCACTCCCAGCTCACCGCTGTGGGCCGGGGACTGTGTGGCTTTGTGAGCCTGAGCTCTGACCCACTGTCCTGAGCTCTTGACCACAGCTCTGACCTTGGAGGGCTCTGGGTAAGTCTCAGAGACAAACTGTTCACCCAGGAATACGTGGGTGAGGGCAAGAGGGCGTTCCCCAGGTCAGGGAGACGAGTGGACGTACCAGGGCAAGGTCAGGATAGAAGTCCCCATAACGTGCCCCCTAGAATGGACCAAGCTCATGTGGACACCATTGCACCAGTCACTGTTTTTGCAGCCTCCAAACACCCAGCCCAGCCTGAGCCATGGTCAGAGGTCACTGAGCCAGGGCCCACCCATCTTCCGGAGAAGGGGCAGATGAGGAGTGCAATGCAAGGCCCTCCACTTGGCTCCCAGCCATTGTCACCCGGGACAGGTGAGGAGCACCCTTCCTCTGTGGAGAGCCCTTTCAGTTGGACCTGCCAGGCATAGGGCATGATCCCAGCAGGCCCCAGGGGTTGGAGGACTCTGGAAACCAGCATGGCAAGGACATATAGGCACCATCAGTGCTGGAGCAAAGGGAGTCCTGACTGTCTGACATTATGAGGGGCCTTCCCAACTCTCACCTGAGACGCCCCCCTGCCCCACACCCTTAACTGACCACAGATCCCCAAGCTCTCAGGTGAATGTGTCAGTCTTAAAGCAGAAACAAGCCAGGCAGCCCAGGAGACCAGAGCTCTGGAGTTGGACAGCCTGGGGCTCAGCCTGGCTCTGCTCCTTTGCTGGCTCTGGAAATGGCAGGCAAGTCACCTCATTCATCTCATTGTTCCCTCACCTGTATAATGGGCACAATACAGGCTGACCCATGATCGAGACCAGGGCAGTGTCCTGCCTACACTCCGCAGTCCCCAGCACAGTGCCTGCCCCTGGGGCATCGCTCCTGCTCGAGGAGCCTGAGGCTGCACGTGGTTGCCTCAGCCCTCTGCTCCATTGTTCCTGCTGCCTCTGACCACCAGGCTGTGGGGTCTGAGGAGTTTCTGAGGCATTGACCTTGGCATTGGGAAAACTGGAAGTCCTGCCTGGCTTCCTTCCCCGGAGGCTGGTGTGCTCTGTTGGTTGAGGGGAGAAAGGGACAGACGAGATTGTGTGAAGGCTCTGGGTGAGGCACCTGCTTCCTGGGAGGCAGGAAAACAAACCCACAGGGGGCTGTGGGACCACCATACATTTCACTGCACCTGCAAGCAGGGCACCTCCCCTTTCTGCTGTCCTAGGGAGGCCAGTGGGTGCCTCCTTCCCAACAGCTCCAGGGAGGGGCAGACACGGAGAAGCTATGGCCCCATCAGAGATGTGCTCCCATTCCAGCCCATCTCCTTCTATGACACCTCAGGGGTGCACAGGACTTTGGTTTACAAAGGACCTGGAATGCAGTCTCACTGGGGCTGCACAGCAGCTCAGTTGTGTGAGGGGTAGGATGGGTGATGCCTGTATTTTACACAGAGCAGAGGAAGGTTAGATTTGAAGAGCAACAGACAGGACCAGACCAGTGACTTAACTGGGATGCACACAGGGGCCCAGCCAGTGACCCCTCTTGCCAACCAGAGTCCAGCTTCCCTTCAAGGGAGGGGTGCTTTTGCCTTGTCTCAACTGTCTTTGCCAGGGTTATTACCAGTATCCCAAAAGATCTCCCTACGAGACCCAGTGGGGGAAGCAGAAGGTGGCCAGCTTCAGAGAGCAGAGGAGTAATGAGGCTGAGGAGCACAGGCGTCAGGACTCAGGGCTGGCGGCACCCTCTTCCCCCACCCCCTCACTCAAAGTCATGACTAGGCTTCACACCCTGAGAAATTTGCTACTGCCAGTCCCAGGGGCACACTGCCAGTCATGTAGGCGGCTTCCTTGGTGTTTCAGGACAAGAACCGTAACAGCTCTTGGATGGCGCTTTGATCAGATCAGGGACCCCAAGCAATCAGTCACCTACATCCTGAAACTCCTGCACTCCGGGGAGTCATGCCTTCAGCTCCATTCTCCTCCCTGGTGGTGCCCTTGGGCAGCTCCCAACTGCATACACTCATATGGTTCCTAGGGTCCTGGCTGAGGCTCAACAGACCCCTGCTGGCCAAGATACGGGGCTGGTCAATGAACAACCATGCCACAGCCACCGTGGCAGCCACCCATGCACAAACTGCACTCCGGGGCCAGCTTGCACTGGGAAAATGTCGCAGAGGAATACACATCAGGAGGACACTTGACAAACATTTATTGAGCACCTCTGTGCCAGGCCCTCAGCAGGGCTCCACGAAAATGAAATCAATGCAACCTAAACCCTGCCCAGGAGGAGCTCACAGTCTAGTGGGTCAAACCATCAACCATATCCACAGCAGCAAAGGTGCATTTAACTTCACAATTTTACAAGTTTTTATATACGTTTTTCTCAACTGTCAACACCAAGCGACACAGCCACGTTGTTTTAAAAGCACACTGGCAGAAATGTAAACAGTCACACGATTGAGAGCATGGACAGAAATCACCTGCAATAATTCATACTCATGTTTCAAAGCCAGACTTTCAGCATTATTTATTCCTTCCTATTAGGATACACGTCTTGCCAATTTGCAGAAAAGCTGGTAAAGACAAAAAAGCTGGGGAGTTCTGTGGTTCGCCTGATACCACACATAGGTGGAGCCATCATAGAACAAGGAGTCCTGAATTTTTACCCACTGCCTTTCCTCCACACAGATCTTCTAAATGTCCCCTGGACAAGGGCCCCACATTCTTGGGCTCCTTCTCCCAGTCTTGTCAGATGGGAGAAAGGTCCACATCCCATGAGCCAAATCATGCTGAGATCACTCACACATGGTTTGGCACACAGCTGGCCCATGGGTGACACCAGCTCAGATAAGCACACAGCGTACCTCGCTCATACCCAAATCCTTCCTGACTTTAGAGATAACCTTTCTCATCAGTGTCATAGGGGAACAGCTGCCCAAGTCCTACCGTGGCCCCACTTCTCCCTGGATGCACCATATTTATCTGCAGTAAAGCACGCTGAGGGTGTGTGGTATAAGGCGGCTGTCTTATTCATCCTACATGTACCTGGATTATAAATGGTTTGGGGACAGGGGAGCTCCCCATCACCATAGGGGAGAAACAAAACCCCACATAGATTTGGCCTATGAGAGTCAGTTTGGGAGGGTAAGGAATCTGGTGAAGAGATCCAAAGTGGGCCATCTACTGGTCCAGGGAACGAGGCAACCAGGCAGAGGCTGGGGCTGAACTAAGCCAGGGAGGGCGGGGTAGTGCTGCGAAGCAGTGTGCAGAGCCAACGGTCAGGGCCACGCGCCCCGCCCACCATGGGGCAGAGGACCGAAGGGAACCTCTCCCTGTTGCAGGCTCACCACAACCACTTCACTTTACAAAGTCCAGATTAAGCCTCAGCTTTTAGAGTACGGGTGCCCCTACGCACCCCCACTGTAGCTCCTCTCAGACAGAGGCTTATCCAATGGGTCACAAGGTAACAAATGTTAAAGAAAAGATGTTTGATCCCATTTCAAGTGCACAGTAAGGGGTGAGGTACCCCACTGTGACTGACAAGAAGTCCAGCCCAGCACTGCCCTACCCTCAAGGGTGGGCAACTTTCTGGCTCCCACCCGGACAGTCTTTCGGCCCTCCTCCCCCTCAAGGCTGATCCAGGAGGCTGGATATACTGCTAGCAAACCCCTTCCCACAATGACGGCCCAGACGTAACTCTTAATAAAAAAAAATAATTTATTGTCAACAAAGGAGATATATATACAACAGGAAAATAGGTGAAAAGGAGAGTAGGAATGAATGGGGTCCCCCCCAGTGGGCTTTCAGTCTCCTGCAGGGATGGAGTGGGAAGAGGTAATGGAGGCCTCCTGATTAAGGAGCCTGAATAGTGGGGGAGGAGGGGTGTCCCCCGAGGTAGTGGGACTCAGTTCAAACCCCAGTTCAAACACCTCTTGTGTAAGGCACTGTGCCAAGGGAGAATGGTAGTGAGGAAGGCTGAGAGGCTGGGAGGAGGTGGGGAGACAGAGAGGTCTGGATCAGCAAAAGGATTGGGGTAGGTGTTCTCCATAGGCCCAATGCCCTACCACACAACAGCCCACAGCCAGCCTTGGGCACCTCTGGGCCTGGCACATGCCCTGCCAGGGGCAGACATGCTCCAGTGCCGAGTAACAGTGGGTGTGGCCTCCCTTCCGCTCCATCCTGCTTTGGCACCTGATTTTGCTCTCTCCATCAGGTGGCTGAGCTGGGCAGCTCTGAGTGTTAAGCCAAAGGGGGACACCGCTTCTTCCCTCCCTCCCAACCCCCCTCCCCAGGAAAGCAACATCCTACACACCACTGCCTGCCTCTGGCTGCCCCCCTACAGTGGTGCTGGATTCCGACAGGACTGCAGGCCAGTCTGGGGTGTCACCTGCTCCCACACCCTTGGTGCCCTGGGGGTGCTTGGACCAGTCTTGCAGGAGGCTGACTGCCGGGGGCTCCTCCATCCGCACACGGATAACCTGCAGATCCAGTGTCCCGCGAAGCCCCGGAGCGGGAGCTGGGCAGGGATGGGAGCAGAGAGCAGAGTCAGGGCCTCCAGATACCCCAACATGAGAATGTCCCCTGAAGGCCTCAACAACCTGCACCCCCATTTCCAGGCCTTCATTTCAACAGCCCAGTGCCTGATATGAGGGAAAGCTGAAGGACACAGGAAGTTCTACTGTAGGTTCAACCAAGCACCACCACAAACCAGAAAACAAGGTCATGGAGACTCAGGCCTAAGCCAGATGTCCTCATGTTATTCTGGCACATGACTGCTTAGTGTTGTACCTCCATTTTGTCTAAAACTTATTGGGCATCCTAGCCTGATGGGTTCTGCCCTGTGTAGGCGGAGGTAATGTGAGTGGAGAACACCCAAAGGCAAAATAAGACTTGGGTTGGCCACCAAGGAGCTCATGAGTGGACATGCAAGGTACAGAAGACTGCACTGGACAGAGTCCTGGGGCAGGACGACCTCAGCTCAGCCCAGCCGCCACTCCAGGCTCTTCATCTCCTGAAGAGCCAATACCTACTACACAGGCATCAGCTGTCCACCTCAGCAGTGTGGAGAAGCGACCCCTAATGGGCCTTAAAACAGGGGTGAGGCTGCCCAAGGCTGGTGAGCAGCTACAGAAATGTCCCCCGTGACATGGTTGGGCGCAGAAGTTCTTTACATTGAAAAGCACATAAAAAAAGGTGAAAAAGAGTGCAACTGTTGCAATGTCTGTATTGAGAAAAATCAGTATTGTAGTTTTTCTTATACCTTTTTTTAGAGAGACAATTTAAAATGTGGCAGAGAAACCAGGTGCAATTTTGCTGTAGTTTGCTGAGGCTTAAAATTACTTAGTGGCTGCCAATGGGTTGCATTAATTGAGCAAATTTTGCTTTGTATTTGCATAAGCTGGTTTGTCTCTCTGACACACTGTAAGCTCTTTGAGGGCAAGCTAAATCTTGCTCACTTGTTCTTTAATTACGAAATTACTGAGCAACAATCTGTGCCCACTGTTCCAGCTGCCAGGGGTCCAGCAGCACAAGGAACAGTGGCCTTGGAATTTCTGTTCCAGTGGCAAGAACCAATAAATAGGAGAAACCAATACAAGATGCAATATAAGAACAGAAGCAAAATAAAGAACCTACCAGGGAAGGGGACATGGTAGCACAGAGGGCCTCGTGGAGCCAGCACGGAAGCTAAGATGTACAGGGAACGAGGAGCCAGCTGTGTGGGCAGGGGAACAGCCCTCCTGGCACAAGAGCAACCGCAGATGCCCTGGTGGACCGTGCCCACCGCCGACAGCTGCAGAAACAGCAAGGCCAGTGGCGGTGCAGAGAGGGTGGGGTGGGGCAGGAAGGCAAAGATCCTGCAGTGAGGAGCATCAGTCACGCGACTCCGGCTTTTAGTGGGAGTGCGACAGGAACAGCATCGGAGGGCTCTGAGCAGAGCAGTGACAGGATCCAACTTGGGTTTTCAACAGGGACACGGCTGCTGTATGAGACCAGACCATGGTGGGCAGAGATCAGACGCCAGGAGATTAGCTAGACGGCAAGAGATGGCCTGGAGCAGAGTGGAAGCAGTGGAAGTGCCATCAGGAGGGCAAATGCTGAATGGACTTGGGAGCTGGACCTAAGAGGATTTGCTGATGGACACGTGAGGGTTTGACTCCGAGGGTTTAGCCTGCGCAACATGAAGAATGGAGAAAGGAAGAGAAATCTGGGGAGAAGTGGAGTGCTGCGGGTTCAGGGAGGAGAGTGGGGGTTTGGTTTGGATGTGCTGAGTTTGAGAAGTAATTTAGACAACCAAGTAGAAATGTCACATGGGCAGCTGGAAGAGTCTAGAACTGAGGAGAGAGGTCTGAGTGGGAGTTGTGAGCACATGAATGGTACTAACAGCTGGGAAACCAGATGGGATCACCCCAGGGGTGCATACAGGCCCTGACCTGCAGCTGGGGCATCTGGTCACTAACTCACCCGCCCACCAAATACATAAGCAACACCTATTCTGTGCTGGGCACTGGGGATATCACAGTAAATCAAACAGACCAGAATTCTGACCTAAAGTAGCTTACGTTCTAGAAAGAGGACGAAAGACAATAGGATCTGACTTAGGGAGCAGTGTGTGAATGAACAAGCAGGAGAAACAGAACAGCCAGTGAGGCAGGAGGAAAAGGGGGCAAGCGTGGCCCAAGAGGCCAAGGGCAGGAAGTGTCTCCAGGAAGGAGTGAGGAACAGGCTTGTTTTTGTAGCCAGAGTAACAAAGATTAGGACTGAGAACCACCGGATTTCTTTTAGGCAAGTCCACTGTGACCTTGCCCAAGAGCAGTGTTAGGGTGGGGTGGGGAGGATGAGTTTGACCCAAGTGGCTTCCAAAGAGAAATGGAGGCAGTTAGCATGACAATGCCTCCCAGTTTTGCTGCAGAGGTTTGGGGTCAAGTGGCACAGGGGCTGGGGAGGGAACGAGGGGTCAAGAAGGGAGAAATCACAGCTTTGCATGGGCTGCTGGCTAACATGTTAACATCCAGATAAGAAGGAAAAACTGATGGTGGACAGAGAGAACGGCCGGCAGGGGAGAGGGCAAGGCTCTGGTCTAGCAGAGCCAGGCTTTGGCAGGGGCAGTTTAGTTACAGCAGCAGGAGAGAAGACAGAAGACATGGCCTGGACTCCAGAGGGTGGAGGCGGTGGACTCATCTTTGTGTTACAACCGAAACACGCACAGGCCACCGCCTACGAGGTGACTGGCCACGAATGAGGTGCCTGGCCTCCCCGAGGCTCAGTTTCCTCTTCTGTAAAATGGAAATCATAATACTTTGTATGGTGGTTGTGTGGATTTAAGGAAATAACCTATTAATGTATTAAAATAGTCCAGTATGTAGTAAGAGCTAAGTCAGGGACTTCTCAAAGCAATGGAAGTGCCAATTCTTTCTGGTAGCAAGGAGGACAGGTGTGAAGTGGGGTGAGGTGGGGAGGGGAGGATCAGGAGAGGGAGGCGTGAGATGTAGTAGAGAGGTCTTTTCAGAAATCATGTGTGATAAGAGCCCCTGGGCCATGAAAGAGCAAGCCAGGGCTTACCAGTCGATGGGACAAGCTGAGCCCTTCTAGCACCCCAAACTCAGAACTAACTCCCCATTCCCTCCTGGCCTGGCCCAAACCCCTGTGCTTCCCCTGCTTCATTCCCCTGCCATTTGTGCCTGTGCACAAAGGCATGCACCTTCTCCAGGTGGGCCCAAGTCTATTTCTCCTTTCTCATTAAAGCTTGTCTCTGAGCAGTGACTCTGGGAATGTCACCACCAAAGTGAAGGCAGCCACCATCCACTCATCATTTAATAAACCTTTACTGAGGGCTTTCTTTGTGCCAGGCACTGTTCTAAATGTTAAGGATATAGCAGTGAAGAAAGATCCTGCCCCTTGTGAAGCTCACTAATATACTCTCACACTCACCCACTCTTCTTTCTCCTTGGTCCAGAATGGAAACACACTGGGCCTGGCCAAAGTATCCTAAGCCAGATCTCTAAGTCCTACTTAAACACCAGCAAGACAAAAAAGGCTCTTTCCCCCCTATTTGTAAGTGGACCCACAGGGGCTCACCTTTTCTCCTAGCCTGGACACATTCCCCACTCTCATCCTGTGAGGTCCATGGAAAGTTTCAGAAAGTCTTCACTGACTGCTCCATACTCATCCATCAGGCTCAGCTCATCTGACCACAGTGAACTTTTCCAACTTCTAAATCCTTCATTTCTAAACTTCTTTCCAGAAGTAGTAGCTCTCTATTTAAATAAAATCTTCTAAGAATTTCAATACATAAAGCAACTCAAGGTAAAGACATTCTGGTTGAAGCCTCACAGGTCACTGAGAAATCTGTCCATGCTTTGGGATCTTGAAACAGTCTGACACCACTGGTCTGGAGCCTTTTCTCTGTAGGAACCATTAGGGGTGCCCCCATTCTCTATTTGCCTCTGCACTGCCTCCAACATGTACCCTCAAACTGCGAGTTTCTGGGGGATGAAGTCTGCCCTGCTCATTCTCCCATGGGCTTCCCTGGGGCTGGGCTGCAGGAGTGTCTGTCGCTGCTTTGCTTGGTGTCTTGTCCTCTGCAATTTCTAGGCCATCTCCAACCTCCACACATCCTGCCACTGCCAAGAACACTTTGGTGTCTTCTTTCCCGCTCATGCCATTCAACCAGACTACGAACCCCAAAGCTTCAGACTCTGCCCACTCACCCCAAATGAAACTGAGATCTCAGGGATTCCCTTCTCAGCTACTCACCACTCCAGATAGGTGGAGTTTGGGCACAGGGTACCCCAGGATTCAAAATGAAGGCTCCCTTTCGAGAATGAAACCAGAAGACCCATTAAACAGTGGAAGAGGTCAGCCATTTAGAGCCGTGATCCACCGAAGAGAACGAGGAGACTCGTGAAGCGCTCAAGTCCAAGCAGAGCACAGTCTCTGGGAGGCAGGACTGGAATGTGGCTCAAGCTGAAACTTGAGACAATTAAGACCGTGATCTACATGAAGGGGTGAGGCCTGCCTCGAGATTAGAAAAACTAGAGCCCATTTTGATAAAATATAAATAAAGAGCACAAGTGCACATACACATGCACACAGAAAAGTTTGCAAAAAGGCAGAAAGACACAACTAAACTATTAGCAGCGGTCCCTAGTGGTGAGTGAGGTGGGGCTGGAAACAGAACACGTTTGCTTTTTTCTGTATGCAAAAAGCACACCTTATTTTAGAGAGCCCTGCTCAGGGGAGCCTCATGTGCCATCTTTCTCTGGGCTCTAACTCCGAACGCACAGTTCAGACAGGCGGGACAAGGCACTCTGCGTCACTCATCTTCTGTTCCTTCTAGACCATTTCCTGAGCCTGAGATGCTGTGAGCAGTGCCTGGCATGGTGAGATGAAGAGGAACCAGGCTCAGCCTCTGCCCTCCCTGGAATACATTCCAGTCTCTCCTGAATTCTGCTACCGCTTGGCTATGTGACTACTGTGCAGAACACTGGTCCCCCAAAGATGTCCATGTCCTAATCCCCAGGACCTGTGAATACAGTATGTTACATGGCAAGGGAGTGTTAAGGCTGTAGATGGAATTCATGTGGCTGATCAACTGACTTTAAAATAATGAGATCCTGGATGATTTGAGTGGTCTCAATGTAATCACAGAAGTCCTTAAACAGGGAAGAGGGAGGCAGAAGAGTCAGACCAAAGACATTATCCTGACAAAGACTATGCTGGCTTTGAAGTTGGAAGGAGACCACCAGCCAAGGAATGTGGGCAGCTTCTTGTGAGCAGGACAAGAAAATGGGCTTCCCCTTAGAGCCTCCAGAAAAGAACACATCCTACTGGGATCTTAATTTTAGCCCAGTGAGACCCATTCCAGACCACTGACCTCCAGAACTGAAAAGCAGTTAAGTCTGCATTGTAATGCCATTAGTTTGTGGCAATTTGTTACAGTAGCCACCGAAAATGAATACAGGGACCACAGGGAAGAAGGAATCATTTTTGAGTCTCAGCTTTTTCATATGGAAAGATATTATTGCGAGGGCCCAATGAAGTGCATATAAAAGTTTCTGAAAATTGTTAGCATGCAATACAAACACAAGGGCTTATTGCTCATTAGGCAATTCACTGAGTTGCATGCCCACAGAGGGGTCTGCTGAGTGTTCATCACTGATCTATTCTCCTGTTACAGTCCTGTTTAGGCCCTCACTCCACCGGAGCCAGGTGGGCACCTCTCAGGCTCCAGGCAGAATCAGCCTGAAGTGTGGTGATGGGTGTCAGGCTCTGGGCAGCACTGGCTTAGCCTAACTTAGTGACCCATTCCAGGACACTCCAAAGGAGCTTGCAGAAAAGCTTAGTTCTATGGCAGCCTCCCTTTTGCAAAGCCATCTGCCCTTGGCTGCATCTCCCATGTGACCTGATTACCAACCACTTCTACCTTGGGTTCTGCCGCAGAGCAGCCTTGAGGCCAAACCCCTGGGATGCAGCCAGCCTCAGCCCCCTGCCCGAACCCAGTTGTCCCCTCAAGGGCTCACCTGGAGAGGGACTTGCTGGCTGGGGAAGGCCTCCTTCTGCTGCTCTTCCCTCTTTGGGTGGGTCCTTGCTGCCTGAGGTCCTGAGCTGGGTGTGGGAGAATAGCTGGAGCACGAAGCCTGGGGGGAAGCTGCCATCAGTGAAGTGTCGGACCTCAGCAGGAGCTGCGAAAGTCTCTGTGGGTGAGTCGGGTGATGGGGGGTCTGGAAGAACAGGATGGGACTGTGAGTTTAAGAGGGCTGCCTAACTCCACTGAGGCCTGCATCCAAGGGCCTGAGCCCCACACCCACTGGCTCAGCGTTCCTCTTGGAGTGCTGCAGCCGGCATTCATGGCCGCCCCCAAGCCAGTGCCTCCCTTCACCTGGGTCAGGGTCTGGATCCAGGTCCAAGTTTTTGGTCAAAGGTCTGCCTCTTTTCTTTCTGACTGGCTCTTCCCCAGGGGGGTCCTTCCATCTCTGACCACGGGGCTTCTTACTTCCTGGCTCTGTGACAGGGGCAGCTGCAAAAAGAAAAGCCCTCACACCTTCTCATGAGGCCATGCCCGAATACCGCAGCCTCCTCGGGAATGCTGGAATGCCTGCCCAGCAGCCTTTCCCCACCCGGAACACAAGGTCTGTGCTTCCCCTCCTTCCAACCCAGCCTTGCTGGCTTCCCAGAGGACTGACCAGGAAGCTCAAGGGGGCGGAGTCCCCTGGGTCGGCTTCTTTTCGGGAGGGATGGGTTTTCTTCAGAGTCCAGGAGCACAACAATCTCGGCTGGCATCTTGGCAGGGTCTGAGTTGGAGTTTGCATCTACATCAACGTCCTGGCCTGAGTCTGAACGGGACAAATGCCCAGTGAGTTCTGAGCACTCTGACAGGTCTGACTTTTCCCTTGGTCCCCCAGGCCCCACCCAATTACCTGAGTTGGGTGGGGATGGCTGCTCAGCTCTGACATCTTGTAGAAGGGCCACCCCCTCACTCCAGGCCTCCAGAATGTTGCTCTTCTCGGAAGGGCTCAGGTCCAGGGTGTGAGGATGCTGCTCCAGGATGTGTGTACGCGCGGTGTCCGCCGAGGGAGACCGGATCTCAGCCCCGCACACCATGCAAAGTGCCTGCCCGCTGCCTCCCGGGCTGTTTCCCACCAGGAACTCCTGCTCCCAAGACACCTGCTGCTTGGGCTCCTCACAGCCATCACCACTTGCCTCCAGCAGGCTGGACCTTGGAGGTGGGGTCTTCTCCTGCTGGGCCACTACAAAGAGGAAGGAGAGGCACATGAAAAGATGCTCCACAACACTAATCATCAGAGAAATGCAGATTAAAACCACAATGAGATATCACCTCACACCAGTGAGGATGGCCAACATCCAAAACACAAACAACAACAAATGTTGGCGAAGATGTGGAGAAAGGGGGAACCCTCCTACACTGCTGGTGGGAATGCAAATTAGTTCAACCATTGTGGAAAGCAGTATGGAGGTTCCTCAAAAAACTCAAAATAGAAATACCATTTGACCCAGGAATTCCACTCCTAGGAATTTACCCCAAGAATGCAGCAGCCCAGTTTGAAAAAGACATATGCACCCCTATGTTTATCGCAGCACTATTTACAATAGCCAAGAAATGGAAGCAACCTAAGTGTCCATCAGTAGATGAATGGATAAAGAAGAGGTGGTACATATACACAATGGAATATTATTCAGCCATAAGAAGGAAACAAATCCTACCATTTGCAACAACATGGATGGAGCTAGAGGGTATTATGCTCGTGAAATAAGCCAGGCGGAGAAAGACAAGTATCAAATGATTTCACTCACCTGTGGAGTATAAGAACAAAAAAAACTGAAGGAACAAAACAGCAGCAGACTCACAGAACCCAAGAATGGACTAACAGTTACCAAAGGGAAAGGGACTGGAGAGGATGGGTGGGAAGGGAGGGATAAGGGGCAAAAAGGGGGCATTACGATTAGCACACATAATGTGTGTGTGGGGGCACAGGGAGGGCTATACAACACAGAGAAGACAAGTGGTGATTCTCTAGCATCTTGCTACGCTGATGGACAGTGACTGTAATGGGGTATGTGGTAGGGACTTGATAATAGGGGGAGTCTAGTACATAATGTTGCTCATGTAATTGTAGATTAATACCAAAAATAAAAAAATAAAAAGAATAATACAACACAACTCCCCAAACTTGGTGTGTGTTTTCTCTCCTCTCTCTGGGAGCCCATGAAGCACTAGCCGTATTAAACACAACCGATGTGCCTTTTGTTATCCTGCTATCTCACCTCCACACCTTTTTCAATCTAGTCTCAGATCACAGATCCAAGTGTGCTCTTCCAATAGGCTATATCCCTGCATGCCTTTGGCCTCTGCACATCTGTCCAGACTACCTGAGCAGTCCGGCCAATTCCTATACCTCCTTCATGAAGCTGCCCAAATCACCCCCCATGATGCCTTCCTGGCCTCCCACCCCTGGAAACTGATTATAATCATATCTGACTTCCAGGCCACAATGCATGCTTGAGGATGAGGATGGTCAATTTTACCATCCTATTGCCTCCCTGGACCTGGCACATAGGAAAGGAGATGCTCAACGAGTCTTCGGTCAGTGAACGAGGTATGTGCTTGTTTCTCCACCTGTTGAGGCTCCTTCAAAAGGCCACCCCACCGAAGCATAGCTAGGCTCCTCCCCAGCATTTGTAGCTGTGACCCTCGCCAAGGCAGGTAGGCTTTGAACCATGTTAGCCTGGCAGCTCAGTGCTTCAGTGCAGTGCCTATGATTCCTCATGGCTGCACCTCTCTTCCATCTGAGAGGATGGGACCACAGACATGGGAGGCCCTAACACCTGGGACTGTCTGAAGAGGTGGCATCAGAAATGGCTGAGAACTGACTGGGACATGCAAAGCTGGGTTGTATCTATCTCCCATGTGACTGTGGACAGGAACCTTGACCTCTTAGTTGAATCAGGCTGCCTAACCCACCACTCCTCCAAAGAAGCTCCCGTCATCACCAACACTAAACTGAGAGGTTGGTTCTGAGATGACCCACCACTTCTTCCATCTTGATTTTTGGTGCTTGGCTTCCAGGACACCAGCTTATTGGTTTTTTTACTCCCCTGAGGCTTTTGTCACCTATACCAGTTCCTCCTCATCTCTTCTCGTTTCCTAGGGGGGTGCTGAATATCGGTCTTCTCCATGGCCTGCCATCTGCCCCCCAAACGCCCTGTTCCTGTTCATTCCTCATTTCCTCCCACAGCCCATGTCACCACCTACCCTAACAAGCACTTTGCATGTTTTGTTGTGACTCCACACTACACTCTGGGCTGCAGGGCAGCAAGCATTTTTGATTTTTCAATGCCTGTATCACCAGTGTCAAGATCAGTGCCTGGCAGGTAAAGGTATTCAGAAATGTGTGAAGGACTAACCCAATCTCCAACCTGGAATCCCTGGAACACTGCACAACTTAGTGCCTGGGCCCTCGTTTACCTCCTTCCTCTAATGGCCTCATCCCATTACCTGCCTGCTCAGAACTGCAATTTATACCTCCAGCCAGACTCTCCCATGAAATTCAGATCCATGGGTCTAACCTCCTATCTGACCTCTCCATTTGAACATGTCATAGGCATCTTAAGCTTGCCATGTTCAAACCTTACCCCTAACCTCCCACAAACCTACATCCCAGCCTCCCCATCTTGGGCAATGGGAAGCCCATCCTTCTAGTTGCTCAGGCCCCAAACCCTGAATTCATCCTCTTTTTCTCTCCCACTCCATATTATTCAAGCTTCTGCTCCAGGACTTTTGTACTTGCTATTCTCTGCCCAAAATGCTTTCCCTCCAATTATCTACAAGGTTCATTCCCTCACTTCTTTTGGATCTGTGCTCAAAATTCACTTCTAGAGAAGCCTTTCCTGACCACCCAATAATTCAAATAAAACACTCCCACTTTTCTTTCTTTGCTTTAGCGTTCTCTGACGCAATCATCACCTGACATACTGTGCATTTATTTATATTTGTCTCTTTGGTCATTACTATTAGTACATGTATATTCCAGAAAGGCACATTTGTCTTTGCCGTCATTAGCATGCCCTGCCTGAAACAATGTCTAGCGTATGGTAGGTCCCCAGTAAGCACCTGTTGAATGAATTAACTTCCCTGGATTTGTATTTTCTCATCCCTAACAGTGGAGACAAAGGTCACACTTGCAATGTAATGTTGTTGAAAGGATGAACTGAGACAGCCTGGCATTGGGCAAAACACTTCTGTAGACCTGAAGCTCTGAGAAAGGTAGCGGCCTTTATTTTCCACACTTCTTTGATAACTCTCCTGGTTCCAAAAAGGATGAGAGGTAGTGCGGGAGACACTATGTCTCTGCTGAAGTTAAATGAATGGCCTTGGTTCAACCTCTTTTGGGTACTATTCCCTTAAAGGAAGACCTATCTGGCAATAAAAAGATACTGGTGTTGTCATGATTAAGTGTTCCGTCAAGATGGCTCTGTTTTGTAACGAGTTGCAAGCTCCCTAGGACTAAAAAAATTGGTGAAGGGGGAGGGGAAGACAAATGCTCCCAGATTGTTCCTCGAATCCCTTTCAAAGGCCAGTCTCCTCGGGTGGCTGAGGGTCCTCCTAGAAAGCACATCTTTTCCGAAACCAGGCGCTGTATGCAATCCCATGCACCCTTTAAGTCCTAGATTCTGACACCTGTGGCTTATGCAAGTGAAGGGGACGGAAAAGGGAGGCTGGAAAGCTTTACGCATGGAGGGGCCGTAAAATCCTCTTGCCCGCCTCCATCCTCCGAATTGCTTCGGACACCAGGCTGCCGAAGCCAGGCTCAGGCCTGGAGACCCTGCCGCCCCTGAGCCTGCCTCCGCCCGTGCGGGGCTGGAGACCGCGGTCGCAGACACCCAGTGATACGGGGGATCCGGTCGCTGGAGATGGGCTCGGGAGAGGGGGCGCTCGGGCGCCAGAAGATCCGGAGCGCGCCGGGCGTGGATCGAAGGCTCCAGACCCTGGGCGGGGGCGGGGGAGGGGGAATTCGGGGAGGCCTGAGATTCCAAACCCCGGTGGGGGCGGAGCAAGAGCGCGCCCGGGCCCCAGGCCAGGGGGCGGAAGGGGTGACGGGGACCGGGCCTAAGGGGGAAGGGGCGCTAGGGCCCCAGGCCCGGAGAGGGGGCCCCCCCAGGAGGAAGTGGGAGGGGCGCCGGGGCCCCAGGCCCGAGAGGGGTGGTGGAGGGGGTGCCCTGGCCCGTGACTGGGGAGGGAAACCCTAGTCCCGGACCGTGACGCGGAAGCGGGGTCCCCTCCCCTCCTCACCTCGGAGCATCGGTTCGGGCCGTGGAATCACGGCTACCACCATGGCCTCCTCCTCGTCCTCCCCTTCCTCGCATTTGAGTGTCACCTCGAAGCAGTCGAGCGCGGCGCCCTCGGTCTTCACAGCCATGGTGCGGCCGGTGGAGGCCGCGGTGACCGGACGCCGGAGGACGCACAACCGGTGCTGCCGCCCGCCGCTTGGCCGGGCGGGCCTGCGACCGGCACGTCCGTGCCTCCCAGGACAGAGGGCGTCGGGACCCTGCGAGGGGAGGGCTCAATCCGGGGCCCTAGTCCCCCGCCGCTCCCTTTTATGGAGGCTCATTGTCGGCGCCCTCCCGGCCGGCCCTCCGCGAGCCCGCCCCCCCAACCCGCGCGGCCAATCGCGCGTGGCCCCGCCCCGGGCACGCGGCTCCGTTAGAATCCAGGGGACCTGCCGGGCGGCGGGAAGGGCCGCGCGCCCCGGGCCGCTCCGCTGTGCGGTGGGCCGCCTCCCCAGGCGAGCCCGAAGGTCGCCCTCCACCGAGATGCCAGTACGGCCGATTTGTTGGCCTGAAGAGCGCTACCAGGCGCCCTAGGATTTTGATCGGGATCACTTTTGCCTTTTCCTAAACGAGCCTTTCTCCTCCTGAAGATGACCCCGGAGGGAAAACAGTCGGTGAGGTAGTGGACGAGGCCTTGGCGGGTCAAGAAGGGAGACTGAATTCCTTCCGAATTGCCAGCAGTTTGACCTTGGGCATTCTTAAGACTGCCTGCCTCTTCATTTCTTTCGAAAAACATTGGCGAAGGCTTCTGGACAAGGGAATGCAAAGATAAAGAGCCAGGTGGAGTGTGGGCGCCAGCAAGCCACCCCTGATAGTTGTAATTTCCATTTTTTAAACTTCAGTCCAGAGATTACGCCCCTCCCCAAGGTCACACAGAAATCCCTGAGCAGGACCAGAGTCCGGTTGCCATGACACCACTGCCTCATAATCCAACTCTGGGTGAGCTTTTTTACCTCTGTGACATAGACTGGGCACATCCCTGGAGAAGCTGGAGAAGCCTTAATGAGATTTCGGTTAAGAAAATGTCTAACTCTGAAAATCCATCTTAAAATGCCACTGTACCAGACTAGACACAGTAGTAAATCAGAATAATGTAATAGGTTGGAGCAGGAGAGATGTGACCTAGTCAGTATGGATTACAGTAGGTCTTTTAAGTGAATAATTTTGTTACTTTCAAGTGTACCCCAGACTAAAGATTTCACAAAGAAAGGTATTACCAAACCTGTTTAACTAATTTCTATCTAATGGTCACCCTCCACCCTTTCTGGCTGATCCCTTCCTTGCCCTTCTCTGCTCAGTATTGCCCTGGAAGGATGCAGTTCCTCAGGCTCCCAGGACAGTTGCCTTTAGGCCTGGGTTTGGCCAATGGGAGACAGTGGTCGGAGACTGGAAGATAGGAGGAAGTAAAAAACCAGGGTATTTCTTCTCTTTCTCTCACTCTGCTGCAGTCAGGCTTTCTGGCATCAGAAGCAGCCCCTCTGGCTCCAGCTGCTGCTGGATAGGCTGCTGTGGCTCCCGCTTCTGAATGGTGATCCTCACCCTGGACCCCATTAATTCTATCTTCATTGGTCCCTCCAGTTTAGAAGTGGTGGACAGTTTCTTATTTTTGCTAATCTCTGAGTTTCCTCACTGGTCTCCTGTGGACTTCTCAGACCTTTCATCACCTCTGCTCCAATGTCACCAGCCTCCTCTGATGTCACCAAAATGCTCTGTTTTACCTACTTAAAGTGGTTCCTATTTCCTTGGGTGGCAACCCTGAGTGATAGAACCAGTATTATACCAGGCACTTTGTAGACATTATTTCTTGAATTTCTTAAGTCTTATGTGATAGATTGTATTTGTATTTTACAGAGTGGGAAGTTGAGGCCTAAAGGGTTAAATTACTTGCCCAAGATAAGAGAGCAAGAATCCTGTTTCATCAGATCTTGGATGAGCATTTTGCCCACGTTTTAACATCCTTGAAGTGGGGGTCCTTTCTATAATGGACAGCACTGTGAAGTTTTAGGAATATCAAGGAAGCATGATGGCCCTTCTGATAGCGATGCCACCTGCAAAACATAAACTATGCTTAGAAAGATTTAGGTGAGCAGTAGAACACAGAGAAGACAAGTAGTGATTCTATAGCATCGTACTACACTGATGGACAGTGACTGCAATGGGGTATGTAGTGGGGACTTGATAATAGGGGGAGTCTAGTAACCATAATGTTGCTCATGTAATTGTACATTAATAATAACAAAATAAATAAATAAATAAATAAAAGACATAGGTGAGGCTGCTTCATGACCACCAACAGGACTTGGAGTGAGTGCTGCTTGTAGACCAGAGAGAACTTGAACCCTGCCCTCTGCATCACCATTATAAAGATAACCCAGTCTCTGAATTGTCCTCTGCTTCTTGACAGCATTTAATCCAGAACTGGTCCCCACCTCTCTAATCCCTTCATAGGACCATGGACCACAAGCCCAAATTTAAGGAGACACATGAGGATGCATTCTCCTTTACTGCAGCAAATTAAGTAAATCTTCCTATTACTACAGTGTATTTTTGGTGGTCCTTGGTTAGAGGGCTTTGACAACTTTAGCCAGTTTATTTTTCTTACATTTTTCATTTTTATGTGTAGGAAGAGTATAAAGACAAAAATCTATGTCAAGTATCAGTAAGTCTGAGAGTTCTTTTAGTAAGTATAAAATACTGTTTTAAGAGATAAATCCTGGCATCAGAGTTTGGCAGTGATTTTTTTCTTAAGGCTGCATAAAACAGTGGCTCATCTTGTAATCCGTGATGTCCTAGATTTAATGAAATATAGTTAGTTGCAGAAGCAGGACTTAACTGGGGTTCTGCCTGTCCCCTGTCCCTCCTCCTTCCATGACAGTACCAGGCTGCCTCTTAGTGAACTTTAAGTAGTTATTAAATGAATGGGAGGGTAGATATTATTAGCACCAATATATACATGAAGAAACCTAATCAGAGAAATAAGTCCTTTGAGATCAAACAACTGGCGAGTTACGTCGCAATCCTGTCCAACGGCAATGCTGGGACTCTGCCATCATGCCTGCTGTTGGTTAGGCCCTCTCTGCACGGAGCAGCCGAGGAGGAGCTCCAGGCCATCTTGGGAGTTCCCATCCAGTGGCTACATAGTACCAATAAGTGCTTGCTAAAAGAATAGGCATCTTCATTGTTGAGCTAGCCCCATCTGGAGGAGACAGGGGAGACATTTACTAAACAAGTATGTCTGTAACTTGTCTTTTGACTTAGGAAATTTGGCTTTGGGATATGAGATTCCTAAATCAGGGGAGGGACAGACTGGACATAGGAGAGATGGGAACCAGTTGCCTGTGTCCCAGCAATTAGCTTCTCCAGCCGCTGTCCATAATGTCCCTGGGCTGGAGGCTTGAGCTGGGATGAAACAGTTCTTTTTGGTGCAGCTTTTACCATTGGTGGCATTATAGGACCTCAGTGATGAGATGGGCAACAGGGTGTGGGCTGCCCAGGAAATCAGGCTAAACAAAGCTCTAACTAGAGAGGGCTGTGTGAAGACTAAATAAGAGGGGGATGTGTGGCTTCACCCAAACTTACTTCTCATTTTGCAGTGGTCTTCAGCAGAAGCCAGAATAAATACATGTCCATGCTCTTTAGCTCAGTAATCCTATTAACAAGAGTTAACCCTAAAGTCATCCAAAAGAAGAAAAATAATGACCAACAAAGATGTCGTAGTAGTGTTTGTAATTTGTACTATTCCTTCTGTAAAATGTAGGAGATTCTCACTCTGAGGTGGAATTTTATTGACTGTATGTGGTCGGAAGTCCCCTTCTCTTGGCTCTTGAATCAGTTGGAACACCTGTCTCATAAACCTGGCACATCACACTGTAATGATTTGTTTGCGTGTTCCAGTCCCTCAGTCTGTGGCTCCGAGAGGGCAGGTCTGTTTCTTGTCCATCTTTCCCGTTCCAGCATCGGCCCATGGGCCGTGGGGTTAGCACCCGCTGGGTGCCTGCGCTTGGCTCCTGCTGACAAATGTCAATTCAAACCAGCTCAGACAAAATGAGGGATTTGTTGGCTCATGGAATTCATGGGAGGACGGGATTTCCCATCTTGGAGAGGGCAGGGACACAGGCAGGCTGTAGGAGAAACAGAACCCAGGATGTGGATGCCAGCGGCACCTTCCCTCCAGCTCTGGTCTCTGCCTCCTGTGCCTCAGCCTTGTTTTCTCCCCATAGACCGGCTTTTTCCGCGCAGTGGGAGACATGGCCACTATTTTCCCGTAGACTAGCCTCTAGCTTTATACATTTCAAACCTTGTTTCTCCTCCACTGCCTACATGTGCTTCCTGAGCCAGGTGCTGTATGACACACTCATATCACCAAATGACTTCTGGCTCTGCTCTTGGTGTCACAAAATGAGCTGAATCAGTTTTGTAGGCAATAGAATTTCTGGAAGCTATTCCTATTGAGGACAACTCTCAATAGCTGTGTAGGGGAGTGGCTACAAACTATATACATGTATACGAGTAAACTACTGCTACTGAACTACTACTGAATTCAACAGTTGGAAAATGCCAATGGCCATCCTGCCTCTGCTTTACAGGAGGGGAAGAATGGTGGAAAGATGGCAAAACAAAATGAGACAAAAGAACCTCGGCCATTAGAGTGCAGTAAGAATTTTTGGAATCGAATGAATATAACAGTAAAATACTAGAAATAACCATAATGTCTAACAACGGGACCTGGCTAATCAAATGATGGTGTGTTAGCAACCAAAAAGAATATATAACCAGATTGTAACAACATGGAAAAGCATTTATGAAATAATGTTATGTGTACAAACCCACAAACACGTTCACTATGATTATGTTAAAGCAAGAAATTGAATAACTGACACAGATCAGAACATGAGAAATGGGAATAAACCTATTATGATGGCAGAATTATTGGTGGAAGAAATGTTTATAAAAACATTCAAAATAGAAGTACCGTAAACTTCATAAGAACTTTAAAAATAATGATGTTTTTACATAGAAAGGTGTTCATCAAACATTAACTGACACCAGAGATAACAAAACAGTGTGTATATCATGATCCTGATTATGTTCAAAATAGCATCCGTGTGATTGTATATACCAAGCTATTTAACATGGGCTAATCCTGAATGGTGGGATTATGGCTAATTTTTACATTTCAAAGTTTTCTGTTTTGTCTGATATTTTTTACTTCTATAATCATAATTTTAAATACAGACACACCTTGTTTTATCGCACTTCCCTTCAGTGAGCTTCGCAGATAGAGCATTTTTTATATACTGAAGGTTGTGGCAGTCCTGCGTGTCCAACAAGTCTATCGGCGCCATTCTTCTAACAGTGTTTGCTCACTTTATGTCTCTGTGTCACATTTTGGTAACTCTTGCAATATTTCAAACATTTTCATTAATATGGGTGATTTTATATTAATATTAGTATAATGATCTGTGATCAGTGATCTTTGACGTTACTATTGTGATTATTTGGGGTGACAGAACATGCCCATATGATGGCAAACTCAATCTATAAATGTTGGATGTGTTCTGACTGCCCCACTGACCAACGCGCTCTCTCCCTCTCCTCAGGCCTCCCTATTCCCTGAGGCACAAAAATGACACTAGGCCAATTAATAACCCTGCAATGGTCTCTCTGAGTTCAAGTGAAAGGAAGAGCTGCACATCTCTCACTTTAAATCAAAAGCTAGAAATGATTAAGCTTAGTCAGGAAGGCATGTTGAAACCCAAGACTGGCTGAAAGGTAAGGCCTCTTGTGCAAAACAGTTAACCAAGTTGTAAATGAGAAGATGTTCTTAAAGGAAATTTAAAGTGCTGCTCCAATGAACGCATGAATGATAAGAAAGCAAAACAGCCTTATTGCTGAGATGGAGGAAGCTTTAGTGGTCTGGATAGAAGATCAAACCAGCCACAACATTCCCTTAAGCCAAACCCTAATCCAGAGCAAGGCCCTAACTCTCTTAGATTCTATGAGGGCTAAGGGAGGTGAGAAAGGTGCAGAAGAAATAGTTGAAGCCGGCAGAGGTTGGGACATGAGGCTTTAGGAGAGAAGCCATCTCCACAACAGGAAAGTGCAGGTGAAAGAGCAAGTGCTTATGTAGAAGCTGCAGCAAGTTTTCCAGATCTGGCTAAGGTCATTAATGAAGGTGGGCACATTAAACAACAGGTTTTCAGTGTAGACAAAACAGCCTCATATTGGAAGAAGATGCTATCTAGGGTTTTCATAGCTAGAGAGAAGTCAGTGGTGGCTCCAAAGCTTCAAAGGACAGGCTGATGCTTTTATTAGGGGCTAATGCAGCTGGTGACTTTAAGTTGAAACCAGTGCTCATTGACCATTCTGAAAATTGTAGGGCCCTTAAGAATTATACTAAATCTACTCTGCCTGTGCTCTAGAAATGGAACAACAAAGCCCGGATGACAGCACATCTGTTTCCTAATGGTTTCTGAATATTTTAAGTACACTACTGAGGCATACGGTTCAGATAAAAAGATTCCTTTCAAAATATTACTGCTTGTTGACAACATACCTGGTCACCCAAGAACTCTGATGGAGGTGGACAATGAGATTTTTTTCGTGCCTGCTAACACAACATCCACTGTGCAGCCTGTAGATCAAGGAATCATTTTGACTTTCATGTCTCATATAGGAAGTATACTCCATAAGGCTATAGCTGCCATAGGTAGTGATTCCTCTGATGGAAATGGGCAAACTAAGTTGAAAATCTTCTGGAAAGGATTCACCATTCCAAATGCCATTAAAAACTTTTGTGATTCCAGGGAAAAGGTAAAAATATCAACACTAACAGGAGTGTGGAAGAAGTTGATGCCAACCCTCATGAACAACTTAGAACGATTCAAGATTTCAGCAGAAAAATTCACTGCAGATGTGATAGAAACAGCAAGAGAACTAGAATTAGAAGTAGAGCCTGAGGATGCAACAGAATTGCTGCATCTCATGATAAAACGTGAACAGATAAGGAGCTGCAAAGAAAGTGGTTTCTTGAGATGGAATCTACTGGTGAAGGTGCTGTAAAAGCTGTCGACATAACAACAAACAGTTTATAATATTACATATATTTATTAATAAAGCAGCTGCAGGGTTTGAGTTGATTGACTCCAATTTTGAAAGAAGTTCTCCTGTGGAGTGAAATGCTATCAAACAGCATCGCGTGCTACAGAGAAATCGTTCGTGAAAGGAAGAGCCAATGGATGTGGCAAACGTCACTGTATTATTTTAGGAGGCTGGCACGGCCACCCCAGCCTTCATCAGCCACCACCTTGGTCAGTCGGCCGCCATCAGCATTGAGGCAAGACTGTCCTCCAGTAAAAGATAACAGCTCACTGAAAGCTCAGATGATGGTCAGTATATTTCAGCAATAGAGCATATTTAACTTAAGCAATGTTCATTTTTTTAGACACAATGCCATTACATACCTAATAGATTGCAGTGCAGTGTAAATATAACTTTCATGTGCACTGGGAAACCAAAAGATCACTTGGCTTACGTTATCGTGCCAGGCGCTTTATCATGGCGGCCCGGAACCAAACCCGCGATGTCTCCAGGTGTGCCTGTGTAGTAATTTCTGTTAAAGAAACAAAAGATCCCAAGGCAGCAGACATTAGACAAATGTCTCACAGAGCAGGAATGGCAAGTATTTGGCCCAGTAGCTGTGGTCGATTGGCTTGTTTCCAACCATTCCTCTCCCGCAGTAATGAGATTACATGCCCAGCCCCATTACTCTGAGACTGGTCAGTGCCTCTCAGTAGGCAGTGAATACTTTCCCACCCCACTGACTTTGCCCTGGCCACTGACTTTGCCCTGAAGGAAGCTATATCCTAGCTGAGGACTTCTGTGTACTCGTGTGGTGTGGCTTGGCCTCTTCTGTGTGTGCCATCCACCATGAGAAGAGCATGACCCAGGGAAATGTGGCTCCTTCAGCCTGGGTCCTAGAATGAGAGACACCCAGGTCCAGCTTAGCCCACCTGGCTCAACAGAGACTCAATTCACCCACAGACCTGTGAGCAAGAAATAAACGTTTGCTTTTATAAATGACTGCATTTCAGGGTTGTTTGTTACACAACATTGCCACAGAAAAAAAGCTAATACTCCAGACCCTGCATTCTCTCCCCCATCCCTTTGGAATTATTTAAAAAATTTCTATATGGGTGAGGGTGGCATTAGGGACACCAACCCGCCTGGTTTGCCCAAGTGATCCTGGGACAAGGCAGTTTCAGGTTTTAAAAATTAGTTTTATTGAGAGAGAATTTGTATTTCGTATGACTCACTCATTTGCAGTGTACAACTCAATGTTTTTTTACATGACCACAGAGCTAAAATCAAATTTTAGAACATTTTTGTTCTTCCTAAAAGAAACTCCGTACTCATTAGCAGTCACTAACCACTGTCCCCATCTCCCACCCCAGAACAACCATTAAACTACTTTCTGTCTCTATAAATTTGCATATTCTGGACATTTCACATGGAATCATACAGTATGGCCTTTTGTGATTGGCTTCTTTTAATTAGCATAATGTTTCTTAGGTCCATCCTTGTTGTGACATGTATCAGTACTTCATTTCTTTTTACTGCTGGACAATAGTCAATCATATGTACATACTGCATTTTATTCATCCATTCATCAGGACATTTGGGTTGTTTCCACCTTTGGGCTATTGTGAATAGTGCTGCTATGAACATTTATGTACAAGTCTTTGTTTGGACATCTGTTTTCTTTTGGGTATATGCCTTAGAGTGATATTTTAATTCTATGTTTAATTTACTGAGAAACCACCAAACTGTTTTCTACAGCCACTACACCCTACATTCCCAGGAGCAGTGGAAGAGGGATCTAATTTCTCCACATTCTTGCCAACACTTGCTATTTTCCACCTTTTATATCAGAGTCATCATAGTGGTGCATGGTGGTATACCATAGTGGTTTTGATTTGCATTTCCCTAATGACTAATGATGTTGAACATCTTTTCATTTAATCTTTTGCAATTTGTATATTTTCTTTGGAAAAACATCTATTCTAGTCAAATCCTTTGCTCATTTTTAAATTGGGTTATTAGTCTTTGTATTGTTGAGTTGTAGGAGTTCATTATATATTGTGGATTCTAGACCCTTATCCATATATAATTTATGAATATTTTCTCCTATCCTATGGGTTGTCCCTTTATTCTCTTAATGGTATCACTGCAGCTCAGAAGTTCTTAATGCCAAAGTAGGCCAATTTATCTATTTTTCCTTTGATAAGTTTCCCTTTTGGTGTTGTATCTGCCAACCTCCTTGTTCACAGAAGACATCTCTGAGCAGTTGTGGCATTCTTTCTCACTGAACAAGGTAGATACCACATACCTTGGAACTCTCCTCAACACTGCTACAGGCATTGTAGTGGTAAAAGCCCAAGCTCTGGAGAAAAGGCGTGTGGGTTCAAATCTCCACTGGTGCCACCACTTCATCCTTATCTCAAAGTCACTTACCGAGTGAGCAAAATGCTGGGTGTAGGTGAGAGAAACCAAGAATGGGGGAAGACGAGGGAGATTGTGAATATAGCTTATTCTGTGAATCTTCTGGTAATGGATTGGACTTAATGGAGCAGTTCAGAGAGTTCAGGAAGTGGACTATACAGGAAATCTCTTATGCATGACTTCAAATCCCTCAGCCGTACATTTTTCCAGGCACTGCTGCCACAATCAGTTCTGGGCAGGCTTTGTCAACTTTGTATAGAAACAACCTGAGTGCATCTTGTCCACACCTGCTTCTTGCTCTGACACCTATGCGTGGGACACTTGTGGGAACCAACTCAGCACTAACACACGTGCATCCTAAAAGTGGGCGGCCTCTGGGGCCATCATTGACCACCAGGGAGCTAATAGACGAATAGAGGAATACTTATTTTGTCTCTCACTGTGTTTCCCCAAAGGCTATCAAAAAAAGGGTTGAAGGATACTGAACAGGTATAAACAACAGCTGTCCACTCTTTCTACTGCACCAGGATCTAAGATGGAGTCCAGGAATCTGTATGTGCAACAAACCCTGTAAGGTGATTCCTGTGCATATAAAAAAGTTTGCACAAACTGAACTAGGGCATTTTCAGAAGGAGTTCACATTATAAGAGGAGCCGAGATAACTGTCTGGCTCACCTGAACATTCTCTTGTATCATACAGAAAAGCACTGTATGACTTGAGCCTTCTCTCCATCTTCATGTTCATGGAAGCGCCTCCTATTCTGACAGCCTGCCAGTCCTCAGGTTGACCCTGCATGTGTACGTGAACTTCCTTCTTGGTTTCTAAGTAAGACAACTTCTTTCTTCCTAAAGAAGACTCCACCCCTTTCCACAGGAGGAGGTTTTGCTTCTGTGTTCCTTCCTGCATCCTCTTGTCTAGAGCTGGGTCCTGGGCTTTGGCTGGGAGGACACTGATGTTCACTGCCTCCAGCCCAGCAAGCTCCTGGTGATGAATGGCCTCTAGAACCCATGAGTGTGGTTAGAGTTAGACCCACGTTCTAACTCTGTTGGAAGAGTGAAAGCTTCAGAGCTTGCTGGTTCCCTTGCTGGGTTTCTTCTTAACTAACTACATCTTTCAAAAACACCCCACAGAAGCTTCTGGAAGCAATAAGTATAAATGTATGTCTAAAACGATGTCCCCCTCCCCATGCCTGCTCCACTTGCAGTGCTCTCAACTTACTTTTTCGAATAGTATTCCTTCCTGTACTGCCTGGGTCTTGGGGGCATCATAAATCCATACTTACTTTCAGTGGCTGCTCGGTGCGCTGCCCAGGGAATGGTACCAGCTTTCGTTAAATTCTTTTGATTTAGAGTCTACCTCTGATAAAGCTGACAGTGGTGTGGTTGGGGGATTTGGTAATTCTTCCTGCTTTACATAGTATAACGTGGCAGATCTGACTCGGGCCTATTCAGGATAGAGAGATGGGCTCCCCAGTTTCTATAACAGAGACCATGTCTTTCGCTGCTTAAAACCTATACGTGGCTCCCAGTTACCCCAGGATAAAGTCCAAACTTATTAGCCTCATAGGCCTGTTATGATCTGACCCCTGCGGTCTTCCATATTACTTAGGAGGACACTCCAATTGCGAATGATATAAACCAAATGCAAACTGAGTTACATGAAAAAGAGCAAGTATTGGCCCATGTATTTGAAAAGTCTTGAGTTACACTGGCTTCAGGCACAGCTGGATTCAGGAGCATGCATCTTTCTTCAGGAATGTTCTTTCCCTCTATCTTCAGGCTGTCTTCTGCACTGGCTTCATTTTCAGGCAGAATCCACTGTGTATGCCAATGATGAACACCATAGTGACTTCAGGTTTATAATTTGGTAGTTTAGCAAGCTCACTAGAGAGTGAATGTAACATGTCCAGTAAAGTCCAGAGAGGTTCAGAGGATGCCTTTTATTAGTGAGGCTAGATCATATGCCCATCCTTGCACCTCACTGTGACTCTTGTCCACTCCTTATGCTTGAGGGGTAGGGTTATCTACTGCTTTTTGAGAGTGATGTAAGGAAGTTGCCAAAAGACATGCGGGATGATATTATAGAAGAAGGATGTGGCATACACCATCACCTGTCTATCAAAAGAGATAGAGAGAGACTAGCAGATGTAATGTTGGGGGGGCACGGGGAGGGCAGTACAACTCAGAGAAGACAAGTAGTGATTCTATAGCATCTCACTACGCTGATGGACAGTGACTGTAATGGGTTTGGTGGGGGGGACCTGATGAAGGGGTAGTTTAATAACGTAATATTGCACATGTAATTGTAAATTAATGATAATAAAATAAATTATATTAAAAAAAAAAGAGATAGAGAGAGAGAGAGAGAGAGAGAGAGAGAGAGAGAGAGAGAGAGAGAGAGCAATGTCCCTCTTCCTTGCCAACAGAGTCCAGATTCTATTCAGCAGCAATGTGCTAAGGAAAAGAGACCCCCTCGCTCAGCCTCAGGTCTAACCTGAGCACCAGAACCCCATTCCTTTTGGAGTGTTTGGTTTACAGGTCAGCATGTGACCTGGCTCTAGCCAAGAGATTTTAAGGGACAACCTGCTGGAGGGCTCCTGAGAAAGGTTTTCCTCCCTGAGAAAATGAGTGAGAGCATCAAAGAGAAGACTCTGTCCATCTTCCCTTCTTTGGATATTGTCATGTGAAGATGGGAAGCTTTAAAGCTGTGGTAGCCATCTAGAAACCATTAACAGAAAACAAAAAGATTTGCAGAGAAGCTAACCTGTCAATATGCTTTTGTTGAGAAGCTGAATTATCCAACATTAATGCCTCCTCTTTAGATTTCCTTTTTAAAAAAATGTGCTAAAATACATGTAACATCAAATTCACCACTTTAACCATTTTAGAGTATAATTCAGTGGCATTTGGTACATTCACTATGTATGAAACCATCATCACTATCTAGTTCCAGAATATTTTCATCACCCCAAAAGGGTGATGAACACGGACAACGTCAAATACTGGCAAGGATGTGGGGCAGCAAGAACTCTTGTCGCTGGTGGGAAGCAAAGGGGCACAGCCACTTCAGAAGACAGTTTGGTGACAGCCCTTGCACCACCCATCGAGCAATCGCTCCCACTCTCCCTTGCCTCGTTCCTGTACTTTCTGTCTCTCTGCATTTTCCTATTCTGAATATTTCGTATACATGAAATCGTCAGTATGTGGCCTTGTTGGCCTGGCTTCTTTGAGCATGTTTTCAAGGTTCATCTATGTTATGAACCATGATATATCAGTACCTCGTTCTCTTTGAAGGTTGAATAGTATTCCATTGTGTGGGTCTACCACTTGTTTTAATCCATTCATCAGTGATGGACATCTAGGTTGTTTCCACCTTTTGGCTATTATGAATATTGCTTCTAAGAACATCCATAGACACATTGTTGTTTGAACACCTGTGCTCACTTCTGAGTATATGCCTAGGAGTGGAATTGCTGGGTAATATATATGGTACTTCTAATTATTATTTATGGAGGAATCACTTAACTGTTTTCCACAGTGGGCTGTCCCATTTTATTTTCCCACTAGTAATGTGGGATGGTCCAAATTTCTCCACATCCTCACCAACATTTGGTGATTTTCTGTTTTTATTATTATAGCCATTCTAGGGGGCATGAAGTGGTATCTCACTGTGATTTTGATTTGCATTTACCTAATAACATTGAGTATCTTTTCATGTGTTGTTTGGCTGCTTGTATATATCTTCTTTGGAGAAATGTGTATTCAAGTCCTTTGCCCATTTTTAACTGGGTATTTTCTTTTTGGTGGGTTCTAAGAATTCTCTATATTTTATGGACACTAGACTCATTAGATATGTGATTTGCAAGTATTTTCTCTTATTCTGTGGATAGTCTTTTCACTCTCCAATAATGTCCTTTGATTTACAAAAGTTCTCAGTTTTGATGAAGTCCAATCTGCTTATTTTTCTTTTGCTGCCTGTGTCTCTGGTGTCATGTCTACGACACCATTGCAAAATGCAAGATCAAGAAGATTGCCATCTGTTTTATTTTAAGAGTTTTATAGTTTTAGCTCTTATATTTAGGTCGTTATCCATTTGAGTTAATTTTTGCACATGGTGTGAGGTAAGAGCCCAACTTCATTATTTTGCATGTGTCTATCCAGTTGTCCCAGCACCGCCCACTGAAAAGACCATTCTTTCCCCATTGAATATTCTTGGCACCCTTGTAAAAAGTCAACTGACCGTAAGAGTTCCTGGATTCTCAATTTGATTTCATTGATCTATATGTCTATCCTTATATTAATACCATATTATTTTGATTATTATAGCTTTATGGTAAGTTTTAAAATTGGAAAGTATGACTCCTACAACTTGGTTCTTCTTTTTCAATATTATTTTGGCTATTTGGGGCCTCTTGAGAGTCCATATGAATTCTAGGATGGGTGTATATATCCATGATCAGACACCTGATGTTGAAATGACAGCCTCATTCTCTTCTGCTGCAGATGTGGTGTGACAGCAGGCATGACTGCGAGTGTCCTGGAAGTGGGTGTGACTGCCACAAGCCTCACCAGGAATCTGATGGCAGGAAGCAAGCACGAAAAGCGTTAAGCCCATGGAATTGTCATGATGGCAACTAGTTAGTGTGGAGAGATCTTGCTTAGCTTATAGGTGTGGAGTTTGGTTGATCCTTTACGCTTATTATAATGGAGCTAAATAAATGCACGGGAAGATTTTACTTGAGGAAATGCCGCCCAGCGTGAATTCTGTTAAAGGCACAGTTGGGCTTTGTTGCAGACTGCATATTCATGTCTTCCCCAATTCATGTTGAAGCCCCAACCCCCAATGTGATGGGATTTGGAGGTGGGCCTTTCGGAGGTAATTAGGGTTAGATGAGGTCATGAGGTGGGGTCCCCTTATGGAATTAATGCCCTTGGAAGAAGACATACCAGAGCATTTCTCTCTTCTCCATGTGAGGACACAGTAAAAAGGCAGCCGTTTTATAAGAAACCACCGAACTGTCTTCCAAAGTGGCTGTACCATTTTGCATTCCGACCAGTGACAAGAATTCTTGCTGCTCTACATCCTTGCTAGCATTTGATGTTGTCAGTGTTCCGGAATTTGGCCATTTTAATAAGTGTGTAGTGGTATCTCATTGTTTTATTTTGCATTTCCCTGATGACATGATGTGGAACATCTTTTCATGTGTTTATTTGCCATCTATACATTATTTGCATATATATATATGTTCTTTGGTGAGATGTCTGTTAAAAGTCTTTGGCCCTGTTATAGACTGGATGTTTGTACATTGAAATCCTCAAAATTTGTATGTTGAAATCCTAACTCCTATGTGATGGCATTAGGAGGTGGGGCCTTTGTGATATGATTGGGTCATGAGAGCACAGCTGTCTTCAATGGGATTAGTGCCCTTATAGAAAAGACCCCAGAGAGCTCCTTGGTTCCTTCCACCACATGAGGTTACAGTGAGAAAATGGTTATTTTACAAACCAGGAATCAGGCCTTTAGCACCACCTGACCATTCTTGCACCCTGATCTTGAACTTCTAGCCTCCAGAACTATGAGAAATAAATTTCCCTTGTTTATAACACATCCCATGATATGCTGTTACAGTAACCCAGATGGACTACACAGGACCATATTTTAATTGGGTTGTTTTCTTATTATTGAGTTTTAAGTGTTATTTTATATGTTGGTTGACAGATACATATTTTGCAGGTGTTTTCTCCCAGTCTGACAGGGCTTGTCTTTTCATTATCTTGACAATATATTTCACAGAGAAGAAATTTCTAATTTTAATGACATCTAGCTTTTCAAATTCTTTCATGGATTATGCCTTTAGTGTCATATCTAAAAAGTCATTACCAAATCAAAGGTTATCGAGATTTTCTTCCATGTTATCGTCTAGGAGTTTCATAGTTTTCTATTTTCCATTTAGATCTGTGATCCATTTTAAGTTAATTTATGTGAAGGATATGTCTAGACTTCTTTTTTTGCATGTGGATGTCCAGTTCTAGCACCATTTATTGAAAAGACTATCTTCTATTCATTGTATTTGCCTTTGTCCCTTTATCAAAGATACATTTATGTAGATCTATTTCTGGGCTCTTTATACTGTTCCACTGTCCTATTTGTTTACTTGTGCACCAATACCACACTGTCTTGATGCCTGTAGCTCGTTGTGAGTCTTGAAGTTGGGTAGTGTCGGTCATCCAACTCTGTTCTCCCCCCTTCAACACTGTGCTGGCTATTCTGGTTATTTTGCCTCTCCACATGAACTTTAGCATCAGTTTGTTGATATGAATAAGATAACTTGCTGGAATTTTGATTAGGATCTCATTGAACCTATAGATCACATTGGACAAACTGACATCTTGACAATATTGGTTCTTCATATCATGAACATGAAATATCTATTTATTTAGTTCTTTGATTTCTTTCATCAGAGTTTTGTAGTTCTCCTCCTACAGATTTTTTCCAATTATTTTATTGTGGTAAAACACACACAACATAAAATTTATCACCTTTACTGTTTTAAGTGTATAGTTCAGTGGTACTGAATACACTCTTACCGTTGTGCAGCCATCAGCACCATTCATCTCCATAACTCTTTTCACCTTGTAAAACTGGAACTCCACATCTATTAAACAATAACTCCCTATTTCCCTATTCCCTCAGCCACCATTCTACTTTCTGTCTCTATGAATTTGACTGTACAACTACCTCCTATAATGGAAGCATACAGTATTTGTCTTTTTGTGACTGGCTTATTCACTTAGCATAATGTGTTTAGGGTTCATTCATGTTGTAACATATGCCAGGATTTCCTTTCACTTAGAGACTGAATAGATGTTAACTAGACTTACTGTGGTAATCATTGCTCAATGTATGCAAATATTGAATCATTATGTTGTACACCTGAAACTAATATAATGCTATATGTTAATTACATATCAATAAAATTTTTACAAAGACTGAATTATATTCCACTGTATAAACCATATTTTGCTTATCCATTCTTCTGTCAATGGGTACTTGGGTTGCTTTCACATTTAGCTACTGTGAATAATGCTGCTATGAACATGGTACATATATCTTCAAGACCTTGCTATCAGTTCTTTTGAGTGTATACCCAGAAATGGAATTGCTGGGTCCTATGGTGATTCTATATTAAATTTTTTGATGAAATGTCATACTATTTTCCATAGCTGCAGTACCATTTGCATTCCTATCAACGGTGCACAACGTTTCCAATTTTTCCACATACTTGCCCATACTCGTTTTCTATTTTTTTGATATAGTCATCCTAATGAGTGTAAGGTGGTACGTCACTGTGGTTTTGGTCTGCATTTCCCTAGTAATCACTGATGTGGAGCATCTTTTCATGTGCTTACTGGCCATTTGTATATCTTATTTGGAGAAATGTCTATTCAAGTTCTTTGCCAATTATCAAATTGGTTGTTGGCTTTTATTGTGTTAAATTGAGGTTTAGGAGTTCGCTATATATTCTGGATTTTAATCACTCATCAGATATATGATTTGAAAATATTTTCTCCCATTATGTTGGTTGCCTTTTTCTCTGTTGATATTAGCATTTGGTGCACAAAACATTTGATTTTCATAAAGTCCAATGTGTCTGTTTTTCTTCTGTTGCCTGTGCCTTTGGATATGTCCAAGAAATCATTGATTAGTGTTAGCCTGGTATATCATTCTTCATCTATTTACGTTTAATGAGTGTCTTTATATTTAATAAGGGTTTCCTGTAGACAACATATAGATGGGTCTTTTTTGATCCACTCTGACTATCTCTGTCTTTTGATTGGTGCATTTAGAGCACTGACATTCAAATGCTTATTGATATACTTGCTTACTATGTACCATATTGTTATTTGGTACAATAACAAATAATAGAAACAAAAATAATAAATAGAAAAGAATTATTTGTATTTATTGCCCTTGCTTTTTATTCCTATTTTTGTATTCCACTCTTTTCCTGCTTTTTGTGGTTTTAACTGAGCATTTTATATGATTCCACTTTCCTTTCTTAGCACATCAGCTGTATTTCTCTCTTTAGTTTTCTTAGTGGTTGCCCTAGAGTTTGCGGTATACATTTAAAGCTAATCCAAATCCACTTTCCAATAACACTATACCATTTAGGGGTTATATGGGTATTTTATAATAACAAAACAATCCTAACTCTTCCCTCCTGTCCCTTTGCTGTAATTCATGTCACTTACGTATCCTCATACTTAAATACATGTCAGCATGGCAGCTTCCAAGCTTCTTATGTGCCAGACCCAGACAACCATTATTTTTTATAAAGATGAGTTTATCTTCCACAAGAGAATGTTCCACCTTTACTCTTTCAGGCTCATGTACTAAGAAGCTGACTACATCAATCTAGTCAGGGACTGAGCTAGACTGGGGATGAGCTCCAGTTTTACTAAGACTCTATCTACTTTTGTCAGCCATAAAGGAAAGTTATTGACTCAATTAAGTGAAAAGTCCAGGGTGACTTCAGACCTGGATGATATTAGGGGCTCAAATGAGATGGAAAAGATTATGTGTCTTTCCATCTCTTGCTTCTGCTTTCTTCACTGTTGACTCCATTTTTAGACCTACCCTCTTCATATGGGGGTGAGATGGTCACTGGTAGTTTCAGGCTTACATTCTTCTAGCTCAGCAACTTCGGTAGGCAGTGATTTCTCTTTATCAGCAATTCCATCACTAGCCCCATGCTTGAGTCTTGTTGATTTTGCTTGGGTTTTGTGCCCAGCCATGAACTAATCATTGTGATTTGGTGAAGGAATATTCAGATGGACCAGATCTGGGTCTTGGACTCACTCCTGCAGCTGGTATTATGTTCTGCTAGCTTTGCAACCCAGTGGGATAAGAGAGCCTTTTTTTCCGAGAGCTCCATTGAATGTCCACAAGGGGACTCTCATCAGACTGGCTTAGGACCTGGCCTTTTCCAAACCAACCTCTCTGTCCTGTTGGTAGGCCTGGGTCTAGAGTGGCCAGACTTAGGAAATAAAAATACAAGACATCTAGTTGCATTTGAATTTCACATAAGGAATGAACAAAATATTAAGACCAGTGTGTCCTAAACATGCGTCCAATACTTTATCTGGCAATCTTACCTGACTTATACACCACCACTTCCTCCATTGTGGAAGAGAATCATCTCCTACAGGACTATGATTGGTAGAGTGGAAGGGCCGAACCCTCAAAATGAGGCTTACCTCTCTAATCCTTGTGTCTTGGTAGTGACTGGAATGACAATATGTTCTCTACACAAGTGACTAGGCATCCTACTTTTTCTGCCACTCTGCATTCTTTCTTTTGTTAATGTCCCATGGTTTTCCCCTATAGCAACCACCCTCCTCAGTCTCAAGACGTGCGGCTCAGGGTGCTGATGCCTCCAGGAATGGGCATGTGACCCTAGGCATAAGAGGGCAGCACATCCGATGTGGTTGGCCACAGTAATTGGTTGAGGGACAGGCATGTGATTAAGCATGTGATTCAATTCAGGCCAATGAGAGTTAGACGTGGGAATTTGTTCACATTGCTGGAGAAGCGAAGATCTCTGTCTTTGCTGTGAGCTTTGTGGTGGTGAGGTTGTGAGCCTGTTGGTTACTGAGGGCCGTTGCGTAAAAACATCTGTCTAAAAGGGCATCTACAAAGAGGGAAGCAGGATAAAGACAGAGGGACAGACAGACACTAAGGTATTGGTGACACTGATGAGGGGTGGGTCAAATCACATTTGAAGACAGCTCTTCTGTTGTTTCCAGTCCCATGAACCCATACACCCTCTCCCCCCATTAAAATTTTTTTTCAACCAGTTTGAGTTGGCTTTTCTGTCATTTACCACCAAAAGCATATTGATTCAAGAGATAGGATTAATGAAACATTAAGCAACAATTGGAATGCTCTATGTTGGATGATAGGTTATAGAAAAGGGACAGAGAAATCCCCAATGTCCAGTTTTGACACATTTAAAGAAAGACAGGCATGAAGGCCTTGCTGGTCAATCACACCTTGTTCTCCACTTCTGCTTGTAGCCAAGTCAAGGAGTTGGACCATTATGGGAATGGTCCTACCTTAGTTGGGTAGAGAAGTAGGGGGAAGACGAAAACCCTCAAATGTTCATGCCAGATCTGGAGGGGCTGGACACTGGGACCATCCTGGAGACATCCCACAACAAGGAGCTAGAGACCCGCAAGCAGGCTAGCATCTGAGGCTGGTCCCAACGACCTTCTGAGGCATCTATGGTTTTCTGCCCTGGTGGGGACTCAGGCCACTTTAGCCCTGGCCCTAAGAATATCCCTCCTTTGGCACCAACTGGTAGGGGCCGGAGGGTTATCCTGTTTTTACTGATTAATCATATCATTCCAATAAATAGTTAGGATGGCCTGGGCATTGAGAGTGTTTCATTGGACCAGTTCCTCCAGAATCAGAATCAGAAATCAGAGGGTCAGAACTGGAGTTTTTATCTGTGAGCCAGCCTCATCAGCAATATCTGTAACAGATGTTCAACAAACGAGAGTTGAATGAAAGAGTGAATGAATAGGTGAATGTGTTTGAGAATAAACGATGGGTGTGGGGAAGTGCAAGAAATGTTGAAAGTTTCAGAATTATAAGTACAGAGTGATATCATTTATTTAAAGCTTAAAAACATGAAAATCACTGATTTATATTGTTTATGGATATATGGGTAGTGAAAGTGTCAGAAGTGGTATGGGAATGAAAAGTACCAGCTGCTGGAAGAGTTAATGGGGACAGAGGGGGAAGTATGGAGCAGGAAGGCTTGCGTAGGAGCTTCTCTGGTCTCTGTGATATTTTATTTCTTAAAGAATAGTATGTAGCAAATATGTCAAAATGTTTAGGTTTGTTGAAGCTGAGAGGTATGAGTGCATATATGTATGTATATTACAGGGTTTTTTTCTGTATGTTTGAAATATTTATAATTTAAAAAGTGTTTTTAAATGTCAGGGATTGGAGAGTTGGGGGTTAGTCTACTTTTCATCAATTACTAATTGTGTTTTGGGACAAGTCACTTCTTTTCCTATCTAAGATTGTCCCTCTTGGGATGTCACATCCTGTTCACCTGCACTGAACACTCGAGGAAGGTAACACTGGGAAACAGCTTGTGTCATCTCTTTTCTACAAACAAAAACGTTATTTACTGCTTTATTTTCAAAATTAAGTTGGCTGGGGTTGAAATTCCTCTCTTCCTTCTCCCTGCCAACACACACATACAAAGTTTGATGTCTTGGCTCACACCTGGAGATCATCTTTAGGTTTGGAATTCCTCTGGAATTTTACAAGGGATGATGTAATTTACAATCTACACGCAAAGTCTGTTTGACATTCGCAGGCTATGTGGCAAATTGCTTTTTGTTCTTTGAAAGAGTTTAGTTCTGCCTTCTGGAGAACAGTGAAAGGCCACTTTTCAGAACCAGTATTTATTTTGTAGTTCTGGGACATAATATGGATAAGTAGAATCTGGAATTTGCAGCAAATTCGGGTCTAGCGAGGTTGATGTATTTTCAGCCTTAAAAACTTCTTTAGGAACACGACCCACATAGTCAAGAGTGAGGCCCTTCCTTTAATGGGACTCCACGGAGCACCGAGGAGCCAGAGGCCAGAGGGCTTCAGTTTCACCCTGAGGGACTCTGGCCCTTGCAGGCTGGGACTAGCCTCCTGAAGGAGCCCACAGTGCTTCTGGCTGGAGACCCGAGACAGGGGACTAAGAATCAAAGTCAGAGGATGGAAGGGAAGTGCAAAAATGAGGAGTTCTGAGTGTGGGTAAAATTGTAATTCCAGAATATCTCGCCTGGCTTTAGTACACATGCATATCAATAGACGTTCAGAGGTGGAGAGAAGTACGGCTTTAGTGCATTTGTATCATTCCTCAGAGGTGGAGAGAAGTTTATCTCCATATCAATGGGTAATTACCTGGGCAAAGGAGGGCTTATCTGTACCTGAGAGGTGAGGGGAGGCCGTTTCATTTCTGCTGGAGCAGGAAAGAGAGAAGGTCCCGGACTGCAGTCTGTAAGCAATAAACAGATTTTAAACTTTATTTCTCCCTTTGACTGATTTCGGTTTTTAGAGGTATTTTGCCCCAGGATTTCCTTTCCCCAGAATTACATTTGGCCCAGTCGGCAGGATTCCTCTGAACCCGAAATCTGTCATAGTAGGTGTGACCTTTGGGAGGGCCGCCCCTAGAAATGATGGGGAGAAGTGGCGCTCGTGCCGAGGGACGTGCGTCTACACTTGTGTGGTCGTGGAGGCACCACCACCGCTGCTGGCCGCGCCGACCCTGGCCCATAGCCCGAGCCTAAGGCTACTGCTTCTGCCACTGCTGCTGCTCCTGCTGCCGGCCGGAGCCTGGTCACAACTATGGGAAGGAGCAGAGGTCCGGGTCACCTTGATAGAGAAGCAACTGGCTGCTGGGTACCATGTCTTGCTGTCTACAGAGCCCATTGCTGGAACAGCTCCAACCAAGGTAATAACCCCCTATCCCATCGTGAGGTGGGTGCGACACTGGACCCAAAGGCCACGGACTGGCGTGGTGCAGACACCTACTATGACTGGCCATTTGCCTTTGGCATCCCCAGGGAGAGGTGAAGCAGACGCATTGGCCCAGGTGCGCTGGCTAGAAGGAAAGCCTGCCTCTGATGCGGCCCAATGGCTACATCAGTGTTTGTTGAACGCGGGGCAAAAGACAACGTGGGCTCTAGCTTGTCGGTGGGGCTTGCCATTGACCTTTGAGGAAGTCAGCAGAGTCCAGAAGGAGTGCCCTGCACATTGTGCAGATCAGCAAACCACCAAGAGGGGCTTAGAACGTCTCTTTGCAGCCCATGGTCGGCCACAGGTGATTAAGAGCAATCAAACCACTTTATTGGAAATGCGTTGCAAGGATGGGTGCAGCAATTAGGAATAAAATGGACATGGCCCTGGACATTTCAGCTACATGGACCGGTGATGGCTGCTCTTCTGGCACCTTGGGGAAAAGGCCTGGAAGCTGGCCTCCTGTGTATTCCTGGAATAACAGGTGAAGTGGCCTCCCACAATCACGGTTATTCTACAGTCCTTGTGTCCTGGATGCGCCCCTGGCTGCAGCTGCCGCATGATGGCTGGAATGGGTGAGCTTTGGACTTAATCTATATGGGACTTTGAACCTAGCTGAATTCTCTGGCTTGAGAATTATCATGATTGTGTTGCTATTGTCAAGAAAAAAATGCTTAAAGAGAGGCTTGACTTTGTCTAATGTTTGTTAAAAGTTTTGTGAGTAATCTAGCATGGTTGTTAGGAATGAGTAAACAAGTGTAGAAACATATTTTGTGTTTAGTGAGAGATTGTGCTGTAAAGTACGTTTACTTAATCTGCATAGGCTGAATCCTCTGGCTTGAGGATTATCATGATTTTATTGTTGCTATTGTATGTCATTAGTTTGGTCAGAAGAGGGGGAAAGAGTAAATTGCAAGGCGAGATTTCTGGAGGGGTGGCCTGTGGGTAAAACTGTAATATTTCCAGAATATCTTCCCTGGCTTTAGTACATCTGCATATCAATAGATGTTCAGAGGTGGAAAGAAGTATGGCTTTAGTGTATTTGCATCACTCCTCAGGGGTAGAGAGAAGTTCATCTCCATATCAATGGGTAATTACCTGAGCAAAGGAGGGCTTACCTGTACCTGAGAGGTGAGGGGAGGGCAGTTTTGTTTCTGCTGGAGCAGGAAAGAGGGAAGGCCCCACACTGCAGTCTGTAAGCAATAAATGGATTTTAAACTTTATTCTCCCTTTGACTGATTTCGGTTTTTAGAGGTATTTTGCCCCGGGATTTCCTTTCCCCAGACTTACGCTGGGTTTCATACAGGCTCCAAAGTTTCCAGTGGGTGGCCTGTTAAATTAACTAAACAAGCAGGCTGTGAGCCTGAGATGGCTCTGAAGCTGGGGCACTTACCTAAGCAAAACAAAATCTAAGCCTGTAAACAATTCAAGGTTACAAAAGTGAAACCTAAGGATGAGTCTCAAACAGCCAGCTACGGTTTAAAACTTAGCCAATCAATAATTTCCTTATTTTGCACCTGCCTTTTCTCTAAACATTTTTCCCAGCTCCTTCTGATGGAGTGCCTCCCACAACATCCAGTTTGGTGCTGCCAGGCTGGAATTGTTTTTTGCTGAAATAAATTACAAAAATTTAATATGTCTCAGTTTATCTTTTAAAAATTCTAGTGTCAAAAGTGGGATCTGAAAGAGCAAAGAGCAGCAGATGAAGGTCCTACTGAGCCCTCTGAGCCCACTGGTTTTCGCTGCATCTGGAGGCTGCAGGTGAAGTTCCTTGATCTGAGCTCTGCTTGCTGAGCTCACTGAAAAGAGCTCTAGAGCTCTCTGAACTTACCTGAGCAGTTAATTTTCTAGACTGGGTGCCCTGACTTAAAAGAAACTGGACTAGGTCCAGGGCTGGACTGGGTCCCAATTCAGCTGGACTGGGTCCAGTGCAAGACCTCAGCTAATAAGAAAAATGGGTTCTTCTGAGTCCAATCTGGGATGACTCATTCTGAGATCCTGGCTAACTATATATATAAAAATTATGGGCCCAGAACCTGTGTTTTTCTGAACCAGTGGGTTAGCTTTACCAAAGATAATCTTGAAAATTACAGTGGCAACAGTGGGGGACTTGTAACCTCCATAAACTTACCCGTTTATCAGGTACTCTAAAGATAAAAAGGTCTTGAATTATCCCCAAAACAATGGGATCCATTTTCTTATTGGTCTGCAGAAGCTTCTAAGGCACTAACTGTATCAAAAATTGCCTCTTTAAAACATTCTTTACAAAAGGCAAATGGAAAGCTTAAACAAGGAGCTGATGGTGAATCTTAAAAGTGTACACTAACTTGACCTTGACAGCCCTGACTGTTCCTTCCTTTTATCCTCTTCTCCCTAAATATTCTGAATTCACTAATCCCTTTACTCAACTGCCTTTTCACTCAGAAGATAAGCTAGAAGTTAAACAAATGCCTTTTAAAGGGAGGGCCTCCCTTGAGCCTGAAATACCAAACGTAACCATCTTTTATCTATGGTCAAAGGCTGAACTTAGGGCCATCATTAAAGATTTTCCAAATACTAAAGAGAATCCTCAAAAAATTTTATAAGTTTAGAAATCAAATTGGAGCTTATGATCCTGGACACTGGAATCTCTACCAATTT
>JAVSCE010014286.1:0-75059 GCA_032199065.1 Smutsia gigantea
TTTAGATGATAGGAAGATGCAGTTAAACACCAGGGACAGCAGCAGGCAATGGCTTTTTTTCATTTTTTTTCTTTTTGCTATCATTAATGTACAATTACATGAACAACATTATGGTTACTAGACTCCCCTTATTATCAAGTCCCGACCACATACCCCATTACAGTCACTGTCCATCAGCGTAGTAAGATGCTATACAGTCACTACTTGTCTTCTCTCTGTTATACTGTCTTCCCTGTGTCCCCCCACACACATCATATGTGCTAAGCGTGATGCCCCTTTTTCCCCCTTATCCCTCCCTTCCTACCCATCTTCCCCAGCCCCTTTCCCTTTGGTAACTGTTAGTCCATTCTTGGGTTCTGTGAGTCTGCTGCTGTTTTGTTCCTTCAGTTTTTGCTTTGTTCTTATACTCCATAGATGAGTGAAATCATTTGATACTTGTCTTTTTCCTCTTGGCTTATTTCACTGAGCATAATACCCTCCAGCTCCATCCATGTTGTTGCTAATAGTAGGATTTGTTTTCTTCTTATGGCTGAATAATATTCCATTGTGTATATGAACCAAATCTTTATGCATTCATCTACTGATGGACACTTAGGTTGCTTCCATTTCTTGGCTATTGTAAATAGTGCTGCAATAAACATAGGGGTGCATATGTCTTTTTCAAACTGGGCTGCTGCATTCTTAGGGTGAATTCCTAGGAGTGGAATTCCTGGATCTAATGGTATTTCTATTTTTAGTTTTTTGAGGAACCTTAATACTGCTTTCCACAATGGTTGAACTAATTTACATTCCCACCAGAAGTGTAGGAGGGCTCCCCTTTCTCCACATCCTCGCCAACATTTGTTGTTTGTCTTTTGGATGTTGGCCATCTTAACTGGTGTGAGGTGATATCTCCTTGTGGTTTAAATCTGCATTTCTCTGATGACTAGTGATGTGGAGCATCTTTTCATGTGTCTGTTGGCCACCTGAATTTCTTCTTTGGAGAAGTGTCTGTTCATATCCTCTGTCCATTTTTAATTGGCTTATTTGCTTTTTGTTTGTTGAGGTGCATGAGCTCTTTATATTATTTGGATTTGGATGTCAACCCCTTATCGAATATGTCATTTATGAATACATTCTCCATACTAAAGGATGTCTTTTTGTTCTACTGATGGTGTCCTTCGCTGTACAGAAGCTTTTTAGTTTGATATAGTCCCACTTGTTCATTTTTGCTTTTGTTTCCCTTGCCCGGGGAGATATGTTTGTGAAGAACTTGCTCATGTTTATGTCCAAGAGATTTTGCCCATGTTTTTTTCTAAGAGTTTTATGGTTTCATGACTTACATTCAGATCTTTGATCCATTTTGAGTTTACTTTTGTGTATGGGGCGAGACAATAATCCAGTTTCATTCTCTTACATGTAGCTGTCCAGTTTGGAAAACACCAGCTATTGAAGAGGCTGTCATTTCCCCATTGTATATCCATGACTCCTTTATCATATATTAATTAACCATATATGCTTCAGTTTATATCTGGGCTCTCTAGTCTGTTCCATTGGTCTATGGGTCTGTTCTTGTCCAGTACCAAATTGTCTTGATTACTGTGGCTTTGTAGTAGAGCTTGAAGTCAGGATGCGTAATTTCCCCTGCTTTGTTCTTCCTTCTCAGGATTGCTTTGGCTATTTGGGGTCTTTTGTGGTTCCATATGAATTTTAGAACTATTTGCTCTAGTACATTGAAGAATGCTGTTGGTATTTTGATAGGAATTGCACTGAATCTGTAGATTGCTTTAGGCAGGATGGCCATTTTGACAATATTAATTCTTCCTATCCATGAGCACAGGATGTGTTTCCTTTTATTGGTATCATCTTTAATTTCTCTTCATGAGCGTCTTGTCATTTTCAGAGTATAGGTCTTTCACTTCCTTGGTTAAGTTTATTCCTAGGTATTTTACTTTGCTGCTAATGGGTCTATTCAGATTTTCTGTTTCTTTCTGGGTCAGCTTTGGAAGGTTGTATTTTTCAGAGAAAATTGTCCATTTCTTCTAGGTTATCCAGTTTGTTACCATATAATTTTTCATAGTATTGTCCAATAATTCTTTGTATTTCTGTGGTGTCCATAGTGATTTTTCCTTTCTCATTTCTGATTCTGTTTATGTGTGTAGACTCTCTTTTTTTCTTGATAAGTCTGGCCAGGGGGTTATCTATTTTGTTTATTTTCTCAAAGAACCAGCTCTTACTTTCATTGATTCTTTCTATTGTTTTATTCTTCTCGATTTTATTTATTTATGCTCTAATCTTTATTATGTCCCTCCTTCTACTGACTTTGGCCTCATTTGTTCTTCCTTTTCTAGTTTCATTAATTGTGAGTTTAGACAGTTCATTTGGGATTGTTCTTCTTTCCTGAGGTTGGCCTGTATTGCAGTATACTTCCCTCTTAAAACGGCCTTCGCTGCGTCCCACAGATTTTGTGGTGTTGAATTATTGTTGTCATTTGCCTCCATATATTGCTTGATCTCTGTTTTTATTTGGTAATTGATCCACTGATTATTTAGGAGCATGTTATTAAACCTCCAGGTGTTTGTGGGATTTATCGTTTTCTTTGTGTAATTTATTTCTAGTTTCATACCTTTGTGATCTGAGAAGCTGGTTGGTACAATTTCAATCTTTTTGAATTTACTGAGGCTCTTTTTCTGGCCTATTATATAATCTATTCTTGAAAATGTTCCATGTGCACTTGAGAAGAACGTGTATCCTGTTGCTTTTGGATGAAGTATTTGGTAGATATTCGTTAGGTCCATTTGTTCTAATATGTTGTTCAGTGCCTCTGTCTCCTTATTTTCTGTCTGGTTGATCTGTCCTTTGGAGTGAATGGTGTGTTGAAGTCTCCTAAAATGAATGCATTGCATTCTATTTCCCCCTTTAACTCTGTTTGTATTTGTTTCACATATGTAGGTGATCCTGTGTTGGGTGCATAGATATTTATAATACTTATATCCTCTTGTTGGACTGACCGCTTTATCATTATGTAATGTCCTTCTTTATCTCTTGCTACTTTCTTTGTTTTGAAGTCTATTTTGTCTGATACAAGTACTGAAATTGCTGCTTTTTTCTCCCTATTAGTTGCCTGAAATATCTTTTTCCATCCCTTTACTTTCAGTCTGTGTATGTCTTTGGGTTTGAAGTGAGTCCCTCATAGGCAGCATATAGATGGGTCTTGTTTTTTAATCCATTCAGTGACTGTATGTCTTTTGATTGGTGCATTCAGACCATTTACATTTACAGTGATTATCAATAGATATGTACTTATTGCCATTGCAGGCTTTAGATTTGTGGTTACCAAAGGTTCAAGGGTAATTCCCTTTCTATCTAACAGTCTAATTTAACTCACTTCATATGCTATTACAAACACAACCTAAAGGATCTTTTTTTTTCTCCTTTTTCTTCCTCCTCCATTCTTTATATGTTAGGTATCATATTCTGTACTCTTTGTCTATCCCTTGATTGACTTTGGGGGTAGTTAATTTTATTTTGCATCTGCGTAGTAATTAATTGTTCTACTTTGCTGTGGTTTTATTTCCCCTGGTGAGATCTATTTAGCTTTAGGAATACTTCCATCTATAGCAGTCCCTCCAATATGCACTGTAGAGATTGTGGGAGGTAAATTCTCTCAGTTTTTGCTTATCTGAAAATTGTTTAATCCATTATTCAAATTTAAATGATAACCCTCCTGGTAGAGTATTCTTGGTTTGAGGCCCTTCTGCTTCATTGCATTAAATACATCATTCCCTTCTGTGCTGTAAGGTTTCTGTTGAAAAATCTGATGATAGCCTGATGGGTTTTCCTTTGTATGTGATCTTTTTTCTCTCTCTAGCTGCTTTTAAAAGTCTGTCTTTATCCTTGATCTTTGCCATTTTAATTATTATATGTCTTGATGTTGTCTTCCTTGGGTCCCTTGTGTTGGAAGATCTGTGCACCCCGATGGCTTGAGAGACTATCTCCTTCCCCAGATTGGGGAAGTTTTCAGCAATTACCTCCTCAATGACAGTTTCTATCCCTTTTTCTCTCTCTTCTTGTGGTACCCCTATAATGCAAATATTGTTCCGTTTGGATTGGTCCCACAGTTCTCTCAATATTCTTTCATTCTTAGAGATCCTTTTTCTCTGTGTGTCTCAGCTTCTTTATATTCCTCTTCTCTAATTTGTATCCCATTTACCATCTCTTCTACTACGTCTAATCTGCTTTTAAATCCCTCCATTGTATGTTTCATTTCAGATATGGAATTTCTTAATGATTGAATCTCCATCTTAAATTCGTCCCTGAGTTCTTGAATATTTTTCGTACCTCCATGAGCATGTTTATGGTTTCTATTTTAAACTCTCTTTCAGGAAGACTGGTGAGTTCAGTTTCATTTGGTCCTTTTTCTGGGTTTTGTGATGTTTTGGTCTGAACCAGGTTCCTTTGACGTTTCATAATTCTATGTTGTGCCCTCTAGTGCCCACAAGCTCTAGTTTCTGGAGCTGCTCAGCCCCTAGAGTGAGGTTGGGGGTTGTAGGGGAGCAGTGCTGGTGCCTTGGGGCAGGAAAGAGCTGTTTCCTGATTCCCAGCTGCAGTGCCTTTCTCCAGTATCAGAGCCAGTGGGCCAAGCACACACGTGTAAGCCTCTGCATTTGGCATCTCCAGCTGTTGTAGGCAGGACCTTCCTCTGGGTGGCCTGATGCCAGTGCACTGACTGCCGGTTTGTGAGCAGGTGTTGGCAGGCCAGGAGGAAGGTACAGCAGGCTGCGTGTCACAGTGGGGGGTGTCAGAGCTGTGTAGGCAGCCAGGGGGGATGGGGTGCTTGAAGCTCCTCAAAGTTTCCAACCTGCTGGGCAGAGTGCACCCAGATACTTTGTCCACCTATCCCTTCTCCCGCTTAGCAAGCTCTGTGCAAACCCCTCCTCTTCAGCAGCCCTCTCACTGCTAGGAAGCCTGTCAGACTGCCTGCCTTTCCTTTGTCCCAGAGCCGCCTGATATGGATCCCTGTCCTCCACAAATGGCTGGAATCTCAGTCTCTCAGGCACTCCACCTGTCCCAGCTCCCCAATCCCAGCAACCTCCAGAGCACCACACAATGTAGGTCTGTGGTCCAAAGCAGACCTCCAGGGCTGGGTGTTCAGCAGTTCTAGGCTTCCACCCCCTCCCTCCTCTGTTTCTCTTCCTCCCGCTGATGAGCTGGGGTAGAGGAAGGGCTCTGGTCCTGCCAGATCAAGGCTTTCATATGTTACCCTGTTTCGTGAGGTCTGCCTGTTCCTGAGGTCTGTATGAAGTCTGGTGCAGCTTTCTTTCCTGTTGCTGTTTTATGGCTAGTTGTACTAACTATGTTTTCACACTATATGTGGTTCGGGGAGGAATTCTCTGTCTCACCTCCCATGCCACCATCTTGAATCAATCCCCAAGCAATGGCTTTTTAAAGGAAACAAAAGTCAAGCCCTTTGACTCTTACAGTCAATAATAAGGAATAATCTTGAACTGGACATCATTTTTGCCATTAAAGTTTATGAAAAGGGAAAACTCCTTTGAAAAAAGAGTGGAGTTTGTGTGAGGTAGGAGTGTTCAATGAAAGAGCCATTGAAGCAGTCTGGAAATGGTGGGACCCTCAGCTCAACCCATAGTATTATTGCTCTCATAAAGCAGATCATTTTGCCAATGCCACCAGATAATAAGTATCATGTGATCAGAACACTTCTACTAACTTGACACACACCTGGTTTTCATCAGAGGTACAGCAATATGGGCAGCTACTGTATATTAAGAAATCATTAAAATAGACAAGGGTATTTCTACTTAACTCCTCCCCACTCTGCTTCTAAGACTTGCAGGTAAGTGACAATGAAGCATATTCTAATGCCAGAAATGTACTCAAAATTTCAGACCATGACCCGGGATTGAAACAGATTCCTTCCCAGTCTTGTACCTTCACCATCTCAGAGTATCATAGCATCATTAAAGTTCAGAATGATTTTAAGGAGGTGATGAAAGAATCTTAGTCATCTGAAATTGCTTATCTTCTGTTTGCCTAATCTCTTTGTGCCTCAGTTAAAATGGGAATCCGAGTCCTGACTACAGAGTGAGTAAAAAGCATTCAACAGCACCAGGCACACGGCAGACGTTCAATAAATATTAGATGTATTTTAGTAGCAGTATTCTGGGCACAGTGCAACAAATTATATAATACATTTCAGAAATTTCATGGATGAGGCATTTCTGCTTAAGCCCTTCACCAATCAGAAAATTCAGATAATGAGGTTATAGTTACCCTTCCCTCCCTGAGTTCTGGTTAACTGAGGCTCTTTTGAAGCTCTTGTAATACTTTCCCATTTTTTTTCAAAGTGAACATACTAGTATTTGAGTAAACTTTTCTATATTAATCTCTTGGCATAAGTTAATTTATCTTTTAAGTTGGTACTTAAGGATGCGTAAATGGTCTTGCTTATCTAGCACCTCCTACCCTGTAGCTTAGTGGTCACATCTCCAAGTGTCCTTTTACTCTTAGTTTAATTAAAAGGATACTTTGCAAAAATACCTTTGTTCTAGGGATTTCAGGTCATCCCCTAGGGATTGCCACTTCATCCTCAATTATGTGGCAAACAGTATTCTTTTCATTTTGCATGAGATACTGAAGAATTTGGAAATTATACTTACTTATATTTATTACTTAAATAATTAGGGGAAAAGTTTAGCTGTCAGATATCTAGTTGCTTTATCTGGAGGCAAAATACCTAAATATCCCATTACATCTGTTTGAGAGATTTTAAGCTATAGGTGATATGATTCCTTATTGACACAGAAGCGTGGCTTTATAATTTGCCTGTGAAATGACATCAGATTACTAGACAAATAAATCATCATGCACCAGCATTTCAGGCCACAGTATCTTCTGACTATGTAAATCCTTAACATTTCTTTCAAACTGACCAAAACTTTATAATGATAGCTCTGTGCCATAGTTTGTGCCAAGACAGGGCAACACCATTGTGTGGTAAGACCAGCTGTATGCAGTTAGTAGCAGTTATTCACCGTTCCAAGTTAGAGTTCCTGTTTAAGTAATGATTACCCCATAGCTGATTTAACACTTAACTCTTAGTATCTGTATACTGTGGTGTGTGGAGGCATACTTTTATTGGTAACCACTCTCTTCCTTCTCTCCCAACTATGGTGCCTTCTAAGGCTTTTTATTTTTAGGGAATTAAAATGATTGCATATAATAACAACATCCACATTATCACCACTCAATAACAGTTAACATTTTGTGATGTTTCTTTGCAGCCTTAAATGTGCCTATTGACAAAACCCAATTTTCTTCCCCATACCCTGGCCTCCAAACCAACTACCATTATGAGTTGGATGGGTTTTCTTCTAACAGTCAATTCCCTTTATTCACAGAAATTATACTGTATCAGTTTGCAACGAACACTGACTTAGCAAATACTGCACATTGCTCCTAGGGGAAATTGAAGTTTAGTTCCTGCAAGCCTCGGACCACAGCATTTTTATCAACCTATCAATAAGGAACCTTATGTTATGTGTGTTTCTCTGTAAAGAATCCTTATTTAACATATTGAACTTGTGGCCAACAGCCCTGTAACTCAAGCCTGAATGAAGCTTAGGTAGCACATACTTGTTCTTCCTAGGTCATAGCACAATCTTCCTGGGCTTTGCAACTCTAGCCAGCACTTTAACACTGTGCCTGAGAGCCCTTCTAAATAGCACTATCACCAACCAAAAGCATGGAAGTGCAAAAAATGTGGCACTAAATAGACTGTGAAGAGGACACTTGTTTATAGTATGAGAGTTGCAACAGTAAAGTGAAGTACTGCCTTGTTCAGGCTTAGTGGAAGCATGCACAGACAAGTCAAATTGTCCGGGCCCCTGTGCATGTCTGAGAGTGGCCCTGAACAGGCTGCGGAGTACTGGGAGGACACAGATAGAGGATGGTGAGTAGGGTGTTCACAAACACGGAATCCTCAAGCAGTGAAGATAGCCTGTACTTTTCACCTTCCCAGATCCTCCTCCAGTGCACTCTTCCCCTTTTCTTGATGCCATAAATTACCAACTTTTATCCCTTGAGCATTTTTTTTGTCTTTAAAGTAGTAACCACACCTACCATTCTGATGGTATTGTTGGTGTTGGAAGCTTGTGTGTGTGTGTGTGTGTGTGTGTGTGTGTGTGTGTGTGTGTGTGTGTGTTGAGGGTGGAGATGGAGTTCTTTTTTAAAAGACAATTTTAGTTTGTTTGGTATTTTCTAGCTATTTTCTTCAAAGTGTTTTGCTCTTGCAACACGTGCAGTTTCTATATCTTTTCGGAGTGCTTATCATAAATTAAAAGTGTATCTACTTGTGTGTCTTTTCTTACCTCTGCCCACTTATGACTCTCCATTTCTCAGACAGGGCTCCACAAAGAAGAAAGTGTTATGTATATTCCTGGACTAAGTGTATCCCCTGACCCCCTTCTGCTCTGGGCTCACTTTTCAGAAAGTATTGGCCTCTGCTTCCCTTTAATTTTGAAAGACTATGACATTCTTTGACTATATAGCATTCAAAAAAAAGGGTGACTTGCTCTGAGAAGAATGCATTTTGTTTCTTGGTTCATATTTATATATGCTTACTGTCTTCACATGCCTTGTTTTGTCATATACTTTTTCTATTTTTTTTTCATTGCTCAACTCACACACACAAACACACACATACACACTGCTTTGGTCTGTTTTTGCCTTGTGCTAAATTCTGTTTAGTCTGTTCTTCCTTATACCTTGTTGGTATTACTCATTATTACCCTCTTTCTTTTATGGTTCTTTTTTAAATAACATAATTTAAATTTATCAAAAAAAAAGGAAAGAAAGAAAGTTGCAAGAATATTTCAGAAAGTTTCAGTTATCCTTTAACCAGATTTACCAATCACTAATATTTTACCTCATTTATTTATTTTTATTTTATTTTTATATTTGTTTTTTTTATAAAGGTATCATTGATATACAATCTTATGAAAGTTTCACATGAGCAACATTGCAGTTACTATATTCATCCATATTATCAAGTACCCCCCACATACCCCATTAGAGTCACTGTCCATCAGTGTTGTAAGTGCCATAGAGTCACTACTTGTTTTCTCCGTGCTATACTGCCTTTCCCATGACCCCCCTGCATTATGTATGCTAATCATAATGCCCTTTAATCCCCTTTGCCCTCCTTCCCCCTCCTCTCCCCTCCCCCTTTCCCTTTGGTAACTGCTAGTCCCTTCTTGGAGTCTGTGAGTCTGCTGCTGTTTTGTTCCTCCAGTTTATTGCATTGTTGTTATACTCCACAAATGAGTGAAATCATTTGGTACTTGTCTTTCTCCACCTGGCTTATTTCACTGAGCATAATACCCTCTAGCTCCATCCATGTTGTTGCAAAAGGTAGGATTTCTTTTCTTCTTATGGCTGAATAATATTCCATTGTGTATATGTACCACATCTTCTTTATCCATTCATCTACAGATGGACATTTAGGTTGCTTCCATTTCTTGGCTATTGTAACTAGTGCTGTGATAAACATAGGGGTGTATTATGTCTTCTGAATCAGGGATCTTGTTTTCTCCGGGTAAATTCCTAGGAATGGAATTCCTGGATCTAATGGTATTTCTATTTTTAGTTTTTTGAGGAGCCTCCATATTGCCTTCCACAATGGTTGAACTAATTTGCATTCCCACCAACAGTGTAGGAGGGTTCCCCTTTCTCCACATCCTCACCAGCATTTGTTGTTCCTTGTCTTTTGGATGTTGACCATCTTAACTGGTGTGAGGTGATATCTCATTGTGGTTTTAATTTGCATTTCCCTGATAATTAGCAATGTGGAGCATCTTTTCATGTGCCTGTTGGTCATCTGAATTTCTTCTTTAGAGAAGTGTCTATGCATGTCCTCTGCCCACTTCTTAATTGGATTATTTACTTTATGTTTGTTGAGGTGCATGAGCTCTTTATATATTTTGGATGTTAATACCTCATCAGATATGCCATTTACAAATATATTCTCCCATACTGTAGGATGCCTTTTGTTCTGCTGATGGTATCCTTTGCTGCACAGAAGCATTTTAGCGTCATGTAGTCCCATTTGTTCATTTTTGATTTTGTTTCCCTTGCCCAAGGAGATGTGCTCAGGAAAAAGTTGCTCGTGTTTATATTCAAGAGATTTTTGCCTATGTTTTCTTCTAAGAGTTTTATTGTTTAATGACTTACATTCAGATCTTTTGTCCATTTTGAGTTTACTTTTGTGTATGGAGTTTGACAGTAATCCAGTTTCATTCTCTTGCATGTAGCTGTCCAGTTTTGCCAACACCAGTTGTTGAAGAGGCTGTCATTTTCTCATTGTATATCCATGGCTCCTTTATCATATATTAATTGGCCATATATTTGTGGATTTATATCTGGACTCTCTAGTCTATTCCATTGATCTATGGGTCTGTTCTTGTACCAGTACCAAATTGTCTTGATTACTGTGGCTTTGCAGTAGAGCTTGAAGTCAGGAAGTATAATCCCACCAGCTTTATTCTTCCTTCTCAGGATTACTTTGGCTATTCAGGGTCTTTTGTGGTTCCATCTGAATTTTAGAATTATTTGTTCTAGTTTGTTGAAGAATGCTATAAGTATTTTGATAGGGATTGCATTGAATCTGTTGATTCCTTTCAGCAATATGGCCATTTTGACAATATTGATTCTTCCTATCCATGAGCATGGAATGTATTTCCATTTATTGGTGGCTTCTTAATTTCTCTCATGAGTGTCTTGTAGTTTTCCAGGTATAGGTCTTTCACCTCCTTGGTTAGTTTTATTCTTAGGTATTTTATTCTTTTTGATGCAATTGTAAATGGAATTGTTTTCCTGATTTCTCTTTCTGCTAGTTTATCGTTAGTATATAGGAATGCCACAGATTTCTGTGTGTTGATTTTGTATCCTGCAAATGTGCTGAGTTCAGTTATTAGTTCTAGTAGTTTTGGAGTGGATTATTTAGGGTTTTTAATGTACAATATCATGTCATCTGCAAACGGTGACAATTTAACTTCTTCCTTACCAATCTGGGTGCCTTTTATTTCTTTTTGTTGTCTAATTGCCTTGGCTAGGACCTCCAGTACTATGTTGAATAAAAGTGGAGAGAGTGGGCATTCTTGTTTTGTTCCCAATCTTCAAGGAAGAGCTTTCAGCTTTTCGCTGTTAAGTATGATGTTGGCTGTGGGTTTGTCATATATGGCCTTTATTATGTTGAGGTACTTGCCCTCTATACCCATTTTGTTGAGAGTTTTTATCACAAATGGATGTTGAATTTTGTCAAATGCTTTTTCAGCATCTATGGAGATGATCATGTGATTTCTGTCCTTCTTTTTGTTTATGTAGTGGATGATGTTGATGGATTTTTGAATATTGTACCATCCTTGCATCCCTGGGATAAATCCCACTTGACCATGATGGATGATCTTTTTAATGTATTTTTGAATTCAGTTTGCTAATATTTTGTTGAGGATTTTTGCATCTATGTTCATTGGAGATATTGGTCTGTAATTTTCTTTTTTGTGGTGTCTTTGCCTGGTTTTGGTATTATAGTGATGCTGGCCTCAGAATGAGTTTGGAAATATTCCCTTCTCTTCTACTTTTTGGAAAACTTTAAGGAGGATGGGTATTAGGTCTTCCCTAAATGTTTGATAAAATTCAGTGGTGAAGCCATCTGGTTTGGGGGTTTTGTTCTTGGGTAGTTTTTTGATTACCAATTCAATTTCATTGCTGATAATTGGTCTGTTCAGGTTTTCTGTTTCTTCCTGGGTCAATTTTGGGAGGTTGTATGTTTCTAGAAAGTTGTCCATTTCTTCTAGATTATCCAGTTTGTTAGCATATAGTTTTCATAGTATTCTCTAGTAGTTCTTTGTATTTTGGTGGTGTCCATAGTGATTTTTCCTTTCTCATTTCTGATTCTGTTTATGTGTGTAGACTCTCTTGTTTTCTTGATAAGTCTGTCTAGGGGTTTATCTATTTTGTTTGTCTTCTCAAAGAAGCAACTCTTGGTTTCATTCATTTTTCTATTGTTTTATTCTCCTCAATTTTATTTATTTCTGCTGTGATCTTTATTATGTCCCTCCTTCTACTTACTTTGGTCCTCATTTGTTCTTCTTTTTCTAGTTTCATTAACTGTGAGTTTAGACTGTTCATTTGGGATTGTTCTACTTTCTTGAGATAGGCCTGTATTGCTATATACTTTCCTCTTAGAACTGCCTTCACTGTGTTCCACAGAAGGTGGGGTTTAGAGCTGTTGTTTTCATTTGTCTCCATATATTGCTTGATCTCTGTTTTGATTTGGTCATTGATCCATTGATTATTTAGGAGCATTTTGTTAAGCCTCCATGTGTTTGTGGACATTTTTGTTTTCTTTGTGCAGTTTATTTCTCGTTTCATACCTTTGTGATCTGAGAAGTTGGCTGGTACAATTTCAATCTTTTTGAATTTACTGAGGCTCTTTTTGTGGCCTAGTATATGATCTGTTCTTGAAAATGTTCCATGTGCACTTGAGGAGAATGTGTGTCCTGTTGCTTTTGAGTGAAGTGTTCTGTAGATGTCTGTTCGGTCCATCTGTTCTAATGTGTTGTTCAGTGCCTCTGTGTCTTTACTTATTTTCTGACTCGTTGATCTGTCTTTTGGAGTGAGTGATATGTTGAAGTCTCCTAAAATGAATGCACTGCATTCTATTTCCCCCTTTAATTCTGTTAGTATTTGTTGCACATATTTGGGTGCTCTTATGTTGGATGCATAGATATTTATAATGGTTATATCCTCTTGTTGAACTGACCCCTTTATCTTTATGTGATGCTCTTCTTTGTCTCTTGTTACTTTCTTTGTTTTGAAGTCTATATTATCTGATATAAATACTTCAACTCCTGCTTTTTCTCCCTATTGTTTGCCTGAAATGCCTTTTCCCATCCCTTCACTTTTAGTCTGTGTATGTCTTTGGATTTGAAGTGAGTCTCTTGTAGGCAGCCTATAGATGGGTCTTGATTTTTTATCCATTCTGTAACTCTATGTCTTTTGATTGCTGCATTCAATCCATTTACATTTAGGGTGATTATAGATAGATATGTACTTATTACCATTGCAGGCTTTGGATTTGTGGTTACCAAAGGTTCAACGGCATCTTCTTTACTATCTAACAGTCTAACTTAACTTGCTTACCAAGCTATTATAAACACAATCTAAAGATTCTTTTTTATTCCTCTCTTCTTTTTCTTCCTCCTCCATTTTTTATGTATTGGGTGTCATATTCTGTACTTTTTGTGTATCCATTAACTGACTTTGTGGGTAGCTGATTTAATTTTGCATTTGCTTAGTAATTAATTGATCTACTTCCTTTACTGTGGTTTTATTTTCTCTGGTGACAGCTATTTAGTCTAAGGAGCACTTCCATTTAGAGCAGTTCCTTCAAAATACACTGTAGAGATGATTTGTGGGAGGTAAATTCCCTTAATTTTTGCTTATCTGGGGATTGTTTAATCCCTGCTTTAAGTTTAAATGATAATTTAGCCATGTAGACTATTCTTAGTTTGAGGCCCTTCTTTTTCATTGCATTGAATGTATCATGCCACTCCTTTCTGGCCTGTAAGGTTTCTGCTGAGAAGTCTGATGATAGCCTGATGAGTTTTCCTTTGCAGGTGATCTTTTTTCCTGTCTCTGGCTGCTTTTAATACTCTGTCCTTGTCCTTGATTTTTGCCATTTTAATTATTATATGTCTTGGTGTTGTCTTCCTTGAGTCCCTTGTGTTGGAACATCTGTGCACTTCCACGGCCTGAGAGATTATTTCCTTCCCCTAATTTGGGAATTTTTCAGCAATTATTTCTTCAAAGGCACCTTCTAATCCTTTTTCTCTTTCTTGGTCATCTGGTACCCCTATAATGTGAATATTGTTCTGTTTGGATTGGTCACAGAGGTGTCTTATTATTCTTTCATTCCTAGAGATCCTTTTTTCCCTCTGTGCCTCAGCTTCTTTGTATTCCTGTTCTCTAATTTCTATTCCATTTACCATCTCCTCTACCTCTTCTAGTCTACTTTTAAATCCCTTCATTGTATGTTTTTTTTCAGACACTGTAGTTTTCAGAGTTTCTATCTCTTTCTTGAATTCATTCCTGAGATCTTTATTATTTTTCTGTAGCTCTTTTAGCATGTTTATTGTTTGTATTTTGAAATCTTAACAGGAGGATTGGTGATTTCAGTTTCACTGAGCCCTCTTTCTGGTTTTGAGGGATTTGGGATTGAACAAGTTTCTTCCACCTTTACATAATCCTACTGAATAATGTGAAATAATAGCTTTGTGTAGGTAGCACCCTCTAATGCCCAGAAGCTCTGCTCTCCAGAGCTGCCAAGCACCTGGGGGTCGCAGGCAAGTGGTGCCGGTGCCTGCAGGGAGGAAATAGCCCTTTCTGCTTCCTGGCCGCTGTGTCTGCCTCCACTGCCAGGGTCAGTGAGCCAAGTGTGCAGGGACCAGCCTCTGCAATATGCCCCTGCAGCTGCCATAGGCGGGGCTGCCCTCCAACTGGCCTGGTGCAATCACAGGGGCAGCAGATTTGTGAGCAGGTGTGAGCTGGGAGGAAGGAGCTGCAGGCTGCTTATCGCAGTGGGGGGCCTCAGGGCTGAGTTGCCAGCCAGGGGAATGGAGCCAATGAAGCTCCTGAAAGTTCCCAACCTGCTGGGCTGAGTGTGCTGGGATGATTTTGTCCACCTTGTCCACCTGTCCTTTCTCCTGAGTAGCAAGCTCTGTGCTATCCTTGCCCCTTTATCAACCCTCTCACTGTTGGGAAGTCTTTCAAAGCGCCCACCTCTCTTTTGTCCCAGAGCAGCTGGTTGTGGGTACCTGTTCTCCACAAGTGGCTGGAATCTCAGCCTCTCAAAGTATTCCGCCTGTCTTTGCTTTCTGACCACTCTAATCTCCAGAGCACTGTGCAGTGTGGGGTTGTGCTTCCAGAGAAGATCTCCAGGGCTGGGTATTTAGCAGTTCTGGGCTTCTACTCCCTCCCTACTCTGTTTCTCTTCCTCCCGCCAGTGAGCTGGGGTGGGGGGAAGGACTTGAATCTGTCCAGATCGCGGCTTTGCTACTTCACCCTTTTCTGTGAGATGTTCTCTTTTACCAGATGTAGGCAGGCTGGTACAATCTTCTTTCTGGTCACTCTTTTAGGATTAGTTGTATTTGCTGTATTTTCCTATTATACGTGGTTTTGGGAAGAGATTTTTGCTTCACTTCTCACACAGCCAACTTTTTCCAGTCTCTGCCAATATTTTGCCTCATTTATCATTCTCTCTCTCACCTATTTGAAAGTAAACTGCAGCCATCATGCCTCTTACCCCTAAATATTTGAGTTGTATTTCCTGAGAACAAGAACATTCTTTTAAATAACCATAGTACATATCACTATCAGAAATTTTAACACCAGTAAAGTGCTATTTTCTAATATACAATCCATAGTTAAAATTGCTCAACTGTCCCAATAATGCCTATTTTTAGTTATTATCCCCATGGTTCAATGTAGGATCATGGCATTGCATTTGATTGTCATGTTATTAGTCTCTTTCTTTCTCTTTCTCCATTTTCTTTGGTTTGATTTATTTTAAAGTAAGATTTATTGAGGTAAAATGGAAATCTAATATGTATGTTAGACCATTTGATATTGTCCTACACAGCTCTTAGCTATTCCATACTTCTTTTTCTTTCACACTTTTAAGATCTTTTTAATTCAGCTTGAATAACTTCTTTTGACCTATCTTTAAGTTTACTGATCTTTTTCTAACAGGTTCCAGTCTACAAATAGCCTTTTATGGAATTCATCATCTCTGATATCTTTTTTTCCTAGCATTTCTTTTGTTTCTTTTTAAACATGTTTCTTTCTGTTAAAGCTCCATATCTGTTCATGCATGTTGTGTAATTTTCCACTAGATCTTTTAATATATTTATTAATTTCAATTATATTAAAGTCCTTTTCTAATAGTTTCAACATGTAGGTCTCTGAGTCTAGTTTTATTGATTGCTTCATCTTCAAACAGTAGGTCATTTCTTCATTGTTGTCTTGTTGAGTCTTGTATGAATTGTAAGTTTTAATTGAATGCTGGACAGTATGTCAGAAGAACACTCAAGACTAAGGAAAACAGTATTTATAAGTGAATACTACTCTTCTTCTGTCAGGCTAGTGAGGAGTTGAGTCAATTAAGTCAGCACTTGAGCTGGGCTTGGATTTTGCTGTTGCTATTAGTGCACCAGATTTCTAATTCCTTCAGTCATATGCATATTTTTTTGCCAAATAGCAGAGTTAGCTTTAGTTATTAAATTTATTATTTTCAAAAGTATTTTTATGTGTAGTAAATAAAAAATTTTCTTGATTTCACAGACTGTATTTTTAGAGATTTTGCACACATGAACAGATGTTCTTAATTTAAAATTGTGTCATGGTTTATGCTAATATATATGCAAATTAGCACCCAGGAGTATGTTTTCTTTTTACTTAAGTCTTTTGCCCCCAACATTATGATAAAGCATGGGGACCCCTTGCCAAATAAAATTAACATGAGATTCCTTTTGTGATGAACAGCTCTATGAATCAGATTATATTTCAGTAAATCAGAAAGAGTTCAAGCGAAGGAGAGTGAAGAATTGTGTACTTCGCAAAGCCCTATGGTTGGGGCTTTTAGGGTCAGCTTGAGAACATCATCAATCTTGGCATCATAAATTCTCAATTAGACATCTCTATATGCTGTGTTTGCTTAGGAAGGAATCCTGTCTTATAAAAAGGCAATGACTTCCTATTGTACACACTGAACTTTAAAAAAATGCTTGACCTGAAACCAAGTTGGTGAAAGGGGAGCACAAGGAAATAGATATAGTTGGATTCTTGTTTTGTGGGATAATCCACTGATGACGCTCTCCTGGTAAGGATTGTGCAAATCCAATACTCTACAATAATCACCAAATGCAAAATGTTAGATAGGCATAAACAGCTCATCGTCACAGAGAAAATAAAAATAGTTAATTTTAACATTGCCAGCATCAAAGGTATTGGTAACTGACAACATCTTGTAGAAGGAAGAGGCTGTATTTGAGATGTTTATCTTGGTTTGTATATGCATTATGTACATACACATCATGTACATTACATTCATATGTATGTAAAGACCCAAGGCGGCTATTACAAAAAGTGAGTATGTAAGACTCAAGTCCCGACTATTTGAGGACATCAGGTACTTGTCTAACAGACTCTTATAATCATGTATTTTGTGTCAGGCACTATTGTAAGAACTTTCCCTACACTAATTCCTTCAGTCCTCACAATAACCCTAAGAGGAAGATGCTATTACAGTCCTCATGTTGGAGATAAGGAAACTGAGGCACAGAGACAGTTTGTACTTTTGACCAAGGTCCCTGAGTGGGGAGGTGTTCGAGTCTGGATTGGGAGCTAGGCTGGCTGGCTCCAGAGCCCTGGCTGTCAATCCTGACACCCTGCAACCTCGTGTGTACACGACAACTGATAAAACATCAGGAATTGTTCCCATAATTCATCATGAACATTTCTTTTTTCCCCAGTGCAACACTTTAAAAATCATCTTTAACTAGTTTGGCCTTTATTTTCTGCCTATTTTTCTTAATCTGTGTAATACACCAAGGGCAGTATCCAGTGTTACATTATTTAAGGATATTTAATGAGAGACATGTAGTCCATCTCACAGCCACAACTGCTTCCATCTGTCTGAGATGGATGGGTGCTGCTGTGTGTCGGGGGGTTAGTTCTCTCCTCTGGTTCATGAGCTCCCTTCGGCCAAGAATCCCATCTTGTATTTTCCTTTGTGTCTCTTCAGGGCCTGGCTGGCTTGAGTAGAGGTCACGGCTACCTGTTTATTGACAAGGGCTGCAAGGCAGCTGTTAACCTTTTCTCACCAAGACACACATGCCCGACACTGTTCACATAAGTGATATACATTCATGTATTGGGGCAGGTCGTTTAATAGTTGTAATTCCACACAAATATACATTTATATAACAAAGCTTGAAGACCGATGATGCTGTAAGATGGGGGAGCATTATGGTTCTGCTTCTCCTATCTCTAATGTAGGAATACAGTTTTCAAAAAAGTGAATGTTTGGGAAACAACATAACATTTCTTCCCTTTGTGCACTGTTTATATAGATTTCATGTTGCTTAGAATAAATCTGGAATTTTGTCTTATTTATGTTGGTATTCCTATCATCTAGCACAGTGCATTTATTTCACATAGTAAATTCTCAATAAATACTGGTAGTTTTTTTTTTAATTTAAGCGTTAGTCCTATTAAGTGAGTTATGGTAGGCGTTTTTCATCAAAGATCTCTTTCATCTACTGAAGCCTGAGTTTTTGCTCTCTGGGACATGGAACAGAATATTGTTTAGACACACTGACAACTTTGTCTTCTACCTAGTCCCCTTCTTTAGTAACCTTTTGCCCCACAAAATCATGACTGAGACTTTTAAAAAATCCAAAGCATAGCAATAATTCATGAATTTCTTCTTGCACCAGAAAGACACAATAAGACAAGTGTTTTTGTGAGATAAGGAATATTTCAGCAATACTGTGAGGCATGAATTGAAGTATAGGCAACTAGTCCCACCAGGTAAATGATTATCTGCAGTTACCAGCGTGAGCAGTCACAGTGGCTGATAAAGCTGCTAACCTTGGCATATTTATCATCATCATCCCAGGGGACAGAAACCAATATCTCTATTCTTGTGAATACACATCCATAAAAGGAGACACACTCCAGTGGAAAACAATTTGTGCATTTGGGGTGTGTGTGTGTGTGTAAGAGAGTGAGAGAGAGAAAGAAAGAAAGACTTTGATTTTTACATTTTCTTTCCTCTTTTAATTTTTTTCTATTTTTACTGAAAAGGGAAGATGACATCAGTCTGTCATCTGCAAGCTCAGATTCATGACAGCTACTCCAGCCTGTAGACTTCAAGGAACATAGTTTTTCCTTATAAGGGAGCTGAAAGGGCTGCCAGCCATGGACAATCTGGGCTGTCATCTCAGTCTACGACTGCCGTCTGATTAGGGGAGGCCAGAGGTGAGGGATGTGACCTTGGCCAGTGGTGCTGCCTCTCCCATCCCCTCCCAGCATGGCACTAACTGCTTTCAGGCCTGGAATCCAGAGGCAAACGTTGGGAGCTGAGCTCACAGTCAGCACCCAGCCTGCTCAGGTAGGAGGTGGAGCAGAGCCCCATGGAAGATGCTGGGGGTGTGGGTATGTGTGCGTGGGGGGGTGGGCAGTGCTCAGTCCACAGCTCTCCAGGACAAAGGTACAGAGGTGAGAATGGCTTTATTTGCAGAAAGAGTGGTTACTTTTTGTTTTAGTTCTCTAGGGCTGCTGTAACAAAGTACCATGCATTGGGGGCTAAAACAACAGAAACATATTGTCTCCCAGTCCTGGTGGCTAGAAGTCCAAGATCAAGGTGCTGGCAGAGTTGCTTTCTCTGAGGGCGGTGAGGGAGGATCAGCCCCGTGCTCTCGCCCTGCTTCTGGCGGTTTGCTGGCAAGGGCATCCCTTGACTTGTAGACACATCAGCCCAATCTCTGCCTTCAACGGTGTATGACGTTCTTCCTGTGTGTCTGTCTGTGTCCAAATGTGTCCCTTTTATGAGGATTCCAATTATATTGTAGTAGGGAATCCATCCCACTCCAGTATGACCTCGACTTAACAGTAATTACATCTGCAATGACCCTATTTCCAAATAATGTCACATAGTAAGGTTGGGACTGCAAAATCTGAATCAGGGTTGGGGCACGACTCAGCCGGTAACAGAATTCAGTCTGCGATGGTCGATATAATTGGGGGTCTTTTCTTGATTAGTGATTAAAGGAAACAAGGAAAGGACATGAAAACAAGAGAGGAAACAGTGGAGCTGTTAAATTTTTTTAATAAAGAAAATCAAGAGGTGAGAAAGTGAGATGAAGCCTGCCGTCTCTCCCACCCCCACAGAGCAGGAAGATTCCCTCACCGTTCATCAGGAGAGTCACCTTTCTGAAGACACTGACAGTATCTGAGCTGAAATATGATCTAAGGGTCCAAGAGGACCTAAATCTCCAAAACTTTTGCAAACTCCCAGTAGTTTGTGAATTTTAGCTACCCATGCAAAGTTACCCAAAGCCCTTGACTTAATGGCTTCAGAAATATGGGGGTGCTTACTGGAGGGGCCTCTCCCTCTCCTGTGTTCTCAAATATGGTGGGAATTATTTGGGAAGGAACAGCTCCCTCAGAAGAACCCTGTCCTTTCAGCCAGTTGTCTTCTTAATAGTATAGTGTTTTTATGAAAAATGATCTATTTCATTTACAAACACCAAGGTAGAATGAAATTCAGCTAAGACCAGGTGCTAGGTCTTTGTTAAGTACTTGTAGGTATTATCGTGGCCCTCAAAGAAGCCAATAATGCTATTACTCTCATTTTCCAGATGAAACAATCAAGGATCAGAGTTCAGTGACTCGCCCAGGGGCTCAAGGAGTTAAGTGTTTGTGAATTTCCATGCACTCGTGTTCTTTTCTGCCTCATAGCTGCCGTAAGTATTTGAGATTGAATTTTTGAAGGATGTGAATTTTTAAAAAAACATCTTAAGTATCACATGTATTTAAGAATTCATTTTATTCCCTTGAGCCACCAGTGTAAAATGAGGACACTGCATTGATTTAGATGATCTCTGTGTGGCTGTGGAGTCCTAAAATGCATCTAAAATTATGATGTTATTTTCCTGTTTTGGATGTAAGAAGGAGAGGATGTACGCTGTCAATCGGCTTTTTTTTTTAAAGATGGAATTTCAACATCTCCTTGTGGAATTTCCTGGTTCTCAACCAAGCATGTAGATCCTGTCTGTCAAAAGTCTGTCTATTTTTTACTACAATGGGATTATAATTTAGTTATTTTGGGGGAGGGGAGGCAATGTCTTCAGAGCCTCATATTTTTCTCTCTTCCTCAAATACCCCTGTGCTTCTGCTCTATGGCAGATGTTCAGAGCTGGCCACATACTATTTCCTTTGCACACGGCAGTGGCCATTCTCCCTGGCCAGGGAGCCACGCTGGCCTTTCTGTGCTGAGATAGACTTCTGCTCGGGGCACATCTCCTGTGGGCCAACCAACAGGCTTTGACTGATTTAGTTCACGAAGACTTGCTTGTTTGTGGATATGGTAATGATGCCAGTAAAATTCAATTACTCTCTCCCAAAGGACTGTAGCAAGCCATAATGAATTAGGAAACATGAGCCTTCGAGTAGCTGAACTGAAATTATAATGGGGCTATTGAAAAACAAACAAAAATCCTAAGCATTCATTTAATAACAGATGCTGCTGCCATTCTCCCCACCAAAAATTAGTCCATCAACTAACCCTTTGTTCTTGTCATAAAAGAATGTGCCTTAGACACAGCCAAGAACATTTTATCTTAATTACTTGGTATTGTTGTCGCCCCCCAGAGCACACCTGGCTTCTGGTGACTGGTACACAGGGTGGAAGCAGCCTCCTGCAAGGGCCTCCAAAGGCCACAGCATTAATCCGTGCTGGGCTCACAGACGCTCCCTGCCCATGGCTGTGGTTTCAGGTTGCCATCCAGGGCTGAAGTCTGAATGGAGAATGTCATCTCAGAAGGTCCAGCTAGCACTTTACCAATGACATCCATCAAGAATGCCAAGGCTTGTATTGTCTCATTAATTTGAACCAGCCTTCCTGCTGTCAGATCCTTTTACGTTCCTAACCTTTCCACCCTGCCTTGTCATGCCCAGTTTATAGCCTCTCCTGTTCGTGCCTCCACCTGTGTGCTGTGCCCTGGAAGGCCACTCTTGGGGCGGAGGTGGTTTTCCCTCCTCCATGCCATTCGTGGAACTTGTAGAATTAGTAGATGTTTCTTCTTCAATATGAATTTCGAGCACATAAACAAAGAAAGAACATTTAAGGCAGTCTGGATGTATCTGCAGACTCACTTGTGAAGATAATTTTAAAGTTAAAATAGTTTTTCATTGCTGTCTTCCCTCACTTCATTTTCTTTCTCATCCAGATTCCAACATCCAAGTATATAACACAGAATTGATGGCCAGAGGAGAAAAGGACAAAGGTGCTAAAAACATTTTTGAATTAGCAGCCATCAATAGTATTTTTTGGTCTCTACTGAGACCAAGCCCCTTTCTTGGAGAATTGTTCCGCCTGTCCCACAGCACATGAAGAACTGTAAACATGGATCATGCCTGCTTCCCACAACCCCACGAGGCTGGCCAGCTCTGCCCAAGCTGAACATAGCAGAACTTGGCTCTAGGAGCTGGATCATCAGCCAGGCATTTGGTTGTACAGAAGCTTTGAGAAGGGACAGTTCTGGATTTGGGGCTGCCGTTTTCAGTCATGTACAGAGGTAGAAAGTGAGAGGGTGGGTCATTTTGCCATGATTCAGAGAATTCGAGAGAACAACAAATTGTCCCCCCTTTTCATAAAGGATGACCCTCCATTTCCCCATTGGCCTCCCCCCAGCTCTTGCCCATGTCCTCTCTGTAACGCCTTGTGCCTAAAGCTGCATCTGAAGCCTCAAACCTTCTTTGCCTCTTCATCTCATTGGCTCCTTGATCAGTACCTGCTACATGTCCATCTTCTCAACTTTAAAACTGAGAAACGGTTAAGAGTGATAAAATTTCTTATTTTATAAAAAAGAACTTAATGCATTATTTTATCAAGAGCTAGAGAAATAGCAATCTGTGGCTTTTTCTTAGACTTGTCCAAGTTAGGGGTGTTCTTTCTATCACAAAGAGATGGAAGTTTCAGGACATCAAGAAACAAAAAGCAGCCAAAGGGTTTTGCTGTCCCTTTATTTCCCATGAAATACAACGCTAAGGGTGTTATTTCACCCATACTTCTTCTGTCCCCTGCCAAAGGAAAGATCTGATCCAATGTCCCATCTGTTCCTGGGCCTGCACTGGGGCGGTGTTGGGCAGGGGAAACACACAAAAGGGTTTTGCTTACCTGTCACAGCCACGCCTGGGCCCCCGTGCAGGCAGTCACGCGAACTTGGCTCAGAGCAGAAGACTGTGGAAATGTCCAGTCTGACTCTCTCCTCATTTGGCACAATGAAGGGTAAATGTCTCCGTTATCTGTTAGCAAGTGAATGGACAAGCACAATTCCTAAACAAAGGGACACTTAAAGAGGATATTAGATTTCTTATTCCCTCGGTTTTAGTTATCCTCTGGAAAAGGGGGATGGGTCTTGGTGTAACTTGTTTAAGAACTGGGGTCACTGTTTATTAACCTCTTATGTTCTCCTTAGCAGGAAGTAATCGGAATACAAGATGTCTGGGCCAACAATAACACAAACCTAGGCAATGCTAAGCTAGGTACTTTTGCATGGCTCCATTTACAGGGCACAGTATGATCCTACAGTATGACCCCATTACTACTAATTTTCTAAGAAGTCAAATGAGTGCCTAAGAGGCCATACAGCAGGCAAGCAAAAAACCTAATAAGCTAAAAAAGGATCATACAGCTGGAACACGACCCCACGTTTACCTGACTTAAAACTATACGAATTGCATTGCGCTCTAAGGCGGTACTTCCCGCACATCTCTGATAAGGCTCAGGGTTGAGTGCTTGTTAAAAACACAATCCTGGGTCACACTGTGGATGTAATAAATCAGAATCTCCTAAAAGTGGGTATAGGGATTCATTCGAGGTGAATCTTATCAGGCAAATGAGGTGAATGCTGCTGTGGTGGCTTGAATGCTTTTTTAACCCAGTAATTCTTGGTGAGGTGTATGCTAAGAATGTCTTTTCTTTGAAGAAGAAGCTTTTTATTTTAGAATAATTTCAGGTTTACATATAAGTGGCAGAGATAATGCAGGGAGTTCCCAGATACCTTTTCTCACTTGTTTCCTTCTCATGTTACGATCTCATACAACGATGCACATTGTCAAAACTGAGAAAGAACGCTAACAAATTACTATTAACAGCAGAGACAACCACTTGTTGACATGATGACATGGAAGGAAAGGGAAAGATAGGACAGCCCACTGTTCTCTTCTCTTTCCTTATTTTTGAGTAAGCGGAAGGCAGAGTGTGTTGATAGAAGGCGCCTGAATCAAGAAGCAGTTCGAGGTCATTTTATGCAGCACTTCCACCATTCTGGTGAGAATGAAATACATAAGCATGCATAAGGGATGAAACGCAAATTGTGTAAGTTCGGTTATTTCATGGATGAGCTAAATGCACTTCTGTTTGCCTTTAAAACTTCCATTGGAGTGTATAAACATTAAAAATTCATACTAATGATTTAAAGTCTTAAATTTTCTTTGCTTAGATTATAATATTAAATAGACAATTAAATGACAATAAAAAATACCACAACAAGTCGAGGCAGAGACTGGAGAAGAAAGAAAAAACTTTATATTTTAGTTCCTTGACTGTACCTTTTCCGTACTTTTTGGACAAAGGGCTCTATATTCTTGTTTTGCGTGGGGTCCCACACATTATGTAGCCAGTCCTGCTGCCCCTGGTCAAGAGCCATTGTCTCAAATTAATGAAGCCACTGATGGTGGCAATTGTGGCACCCAGGCAGATAAGTGGAAAATGTCAGGAGAAGATTTCCGGACATGCTAGGCAATGCCTGAGATGCAGGGGGCTCATTGTCACACACCGACCAGTCCTGCCTGCCCACACGGCTCTAGGCACCCCAGGGTGATCGCTAATATCTCAGCGCTCCTATATATGGCCATAAGGGCAGCAGAATTCCTGTTGGATCTTCCCAGTGGCCAAATGCTTTTTGATGCAGAAAGTGTAATGACAAATGCCACATCAAGAGAAGTTAGATGCTTGACCAGCCCCAGGCCTGTGGCGTTTGCATGTACCACTCTATATTGTACTGCTTCATTATTTCTGTGCTCTAGTGGGCAGATTTGCTCTTTCAGCTTGAGTATTAAATCAAAGAAACATCTTCTGTATCTACAAAACCTGCTAACTCATTAAACGTGGAATGAGCTGTTTCTGCGAAAAAGCAGCACAGTAGATTTGGGACAGCAGCTTTAATTTATATCCGAAAGCAAATTAGCCTAATGGAGCAGAACAGATACAAATGGCTGTATTGCCAACCTGCCCTAGGAAACAAAACCAGGCTCTTTGGCTAATTAATGGATACCACCGCACTCCGTTCCACGCGGGAAGTTTTGTTGCAACGTGCCTTTTAGCATAAGAAGGATTGTTCCTGTTAAGATGAGAAGGATTTCCAGCTCGTGGGGAGGTGCATCCTTGCCAGGGCAGCGAGGCCACGCTGCTTTTCCCCATGGGAAGAAATGCTGGCCACAGGCATGAGGAAAAACCCTCTGCCTGCGAAGGTGACTGCTAGCGGCCCAGGGTGTGTATGGGCTTGCCCTCCTGTCCTGGTGAGAGTCCGGCCACTCTGTGGTGAGACATGTGACCAAGGATCAGGCAGAGTCAATAGGCTGCCCACTCAGACAGGCCCCCGATCCTTCCGCCTGGGAAGTCATCTGGGGGCACCCACTGCCTCCTCCATCCTCTCCGCCGCCCCCTCGCCAGCCAGCCTGATGCAACTCCTACCGCCCCCGGTTCTTCTCAACAGCCCTTTCTCTCAAGCCTCCCACTCCATACACACATTCCTCCTAATGCAGATCCTTCTGGTATCTTGTCTGCTGTTTTCTGGAATTGCTTCCCAATTTGTCTTCCTGCTTCTTTCTACCTACCTCCTCTATAGAACTTTGAAAATTGTCCTTTAAAAACAAACTTGACGGTTTTGATCCTCAGATAAAAATCCACTGTGTCCATAGCTGTGAGGACAGAGCTTTCTCCCTTGGAGTCAAGGTCCGATAAGCTCTTTCTAGAAGGTTCTTCCTGAGGCTGACAGCAAGGCTTACTCTTGTTGTCCTTCAGAACACGCTTCAAATGTTCAGACTGAAGCCACAGCCCCGCCCCCTCCTTGGTCCCCCCACTTTGAGTATTTCGCTATAGCACTTGCCAGTATGTCTGCTGATACACTCTGTCTTCACTTGTCTGCCTTACTGTCTTTTCCTTCACCTACACCAATGTGATTTCTGTGAGGTGGGGATTTTTCTCCATATTGTTCGTTGCTGTATCCCAGCCCCTTGTACATAGAAGGGACTCAGTAATTACTGTTAAATGAATTGACAAACAGATCTGAGTCTAGCCAGCTTCCCCAGCTGCATCCCCTGACACATGCCTGAAAACCTCCATGTGCCAGCCACGTTAGATCTGGGAAGTTCTGCATCACACCTCCACAAGTGTGTGCATGCAGTTCCTTCCTTCTGTAATATGTATTGCCCCTTTCTACACACGCCAAACTCTTCATCCTTCTACAATGCACTGGAGCCTCAACGACCCCATAAAGCCTTCCCATGGTGCACGCTCATCACCGGGCCACGCTAAATGGATATTGTCAGCATCCTCCCCCAGACATGCCAAGCAACCCCAGGGCCAGATGGTGCCGTTTGTCCCCAACCACCTACCCAGTACTTTAGATGTTTGATGAGTGAATACACAAATGACATGTCCAAAGACATACCACCAGTTAGTGCCAAGAACCAAACAAGTGCCCAGATCTTCTGGTATTCCATCCATGGTACTTTGTTATTTCCATCAGAGAACTCCTTTGAGAAGCCATTCTCACCAGCTTCTCTAAAACACACAGTGTAGTTTCTGCACGTCTACATACTCCAGCTTCCTGGTACCCAGCCTGTACTGAACCCAGACTTTGTCTTTCTTCCAAAAATGAACTTTTCCTTGATTTGTCATTCTCTGAATTCTCTACATTATTCACAGTGTTATCTGATTAATTCATTTTTACAAAGAGGCTGTTAAAGCACAGAGAGATTTTAGGTGTAAATATTTTGATGAGATTTACAGATGTTTTGAAGTTACTCAAACCAAAGGAATACATTCTGGGCACATTTGCAAGCTTCTGGTGTCTGTCCCATGAATACATTTTCTTTTTCATGAAAAATTTCAAACACACACAGAAGTGTCACAAATAGTACAATAGTAAGAATAGTACAGCCTCACAGATTCATCACTGAGATTAACAATTATCAAAGATTTGCAACATTTTCTTCTCATTTTTTTTGCTTTCTTGAAATATTTTAAAGCATATCTCAGACATATCATTTTATCTTACTTCAAAATGCCTCTTTTTTCCTGTTTAAAAAAACACACATAATCACAGTACTTTTATCTCCCCTAACAAAATTACCAATAATTCCTTGGAAACATAATACATTTTCATGAAGTTACTGAGGTACGCTTCTCTGTACCTCTCTAATGTGTAACACAACAGAAATAACTCCTTCTAAAGAAGGGAATATGCATACATTTTACCTCCTTACACATCCTTAGATGGAAGTCTGAAAGCCCCTTACTTTCTTTGCTGTGTGAGTGGGGCTTCACTGAGGCTTTCTTATTAATCTAGAATTTTCTCCTCTCAGAGTCTCAGCCAATGCTGGCTGGGAGGGCTGAATTCTCTCCACAGCCCAGCCCTAGGCGTGCTTACCCACTCCACGCCCTTTGAGGGCTCCCCATCTTCAGGCAGCCAAGGTTAAGGTTGAACTTAGGTGACCAGGTGTTTTCATTTTCTGTCTTCCTTGCTGTCCCTGGCACTTCAAAAGCATAGTGACCAGGTAACTATAAGGAGAAGGTGTTCAAGTGAATGACATTCAAGTTTAAACTCCCAAACTCCCCATATCACCTATACCACCTACAGGGCCAGTGTGGGGTGAGAGGGCACCAAAAAGACACCAGTTCCAGGTGTCAAAATGCCTGGCAGATCCTTTCTTCCCAGAAAGCCCTTGGCCTTGAGCATGGCATGTCCTCCCATGAAACATTCCTGATACGTCCCAGGGCCAATGCCGTGATGCCAATCACTGCTCCCGCCCTCCCAGACTTGGCAGGACCCAATTCTTCCCCGCTTCCCTCCTTCCGCCACCCACCCCTGAAGCTCATTTCCCTTCCTTCTAGAAGGCTGCTTGTTTTTGCCGTTGCTAAGCAGTGGGTGTGCTCTGGCAGGGCGCGCTGCCGCCTGCCCACTCTGCCCCACTCAGATTAACGCTGTGTGGCGGAACATGGTTTGAGAACCTGGGGCTGTGTGACAGTCCAAAGAACCACCTCAGAGAGACAATAGCAATTCACACCTTGCATTTCCTAGCCCTGTGCCCTTTCTGGAGGCAAGGAGGTATGCTGGCTGATGGCTCCCCGGCCACACACACTTGACTTTGCATTCTGGCTCCACCACTTAGTAGCTGAGTGACATAGTAAGTTCTAACTTCTAGGATGTTATTCACCCTCTCCAATTAAGTCTTGGTTTTCTCATCTGTGAAAGGTGATAATAACATAATGGTTTTTACATTTGTCTGCTCTGAGGAGTAAGCATGTCGAGTATAGTCTATTATGTAAGAACTCAAGACACGTTAGCTGATATTAATACAATGTTCACAGCACAAACATATTTATCATCTGCTTTCAGAACAGTATTAGTTAACTGGTTGAGATAACTGTAATACTTCCATTTTGGGGGTGGAAAGGCCCAGAGGAAAAGTAACTTACTCAAAGACAAAAAAGCAAACCCAGTGCTGGAGTCAGACTAGTTTTGTGCTTTTCCCACTTTGTTGCCAGGTTCTCAAAGATATCTAAGTCTCTGGATCAATTCCCCCTGACCTTTCGTCATGGAAGAGAATTTTACTTTGAGGCAATTGACTCTGTGGGCCTTGTTTCCCACTTAGAAACAGTTTATCAATATTAAGTCATCCTCAAGATTAAAATACACATGCATCCATTTTCATGTCTGGCATAACGAGAATGAACAAATAATTTAGACTTCAATCCAGAGCATACCATGAGGACTAGAAAGGAAAACTTGGCCTTGAAGCACATGCTGTTGAATAATACATGCAACCAACCGAAATGACAGGGCTGAGGAAAGCTGAGTTTCACAAAAGTAAAGGTGGTAAGTAGACATCATGCTACCCATGGAGAAGTAGGGAATTTTAAGTCTTTTCCACCAGCCTCCTTATGATTCTGATTGTACTGCTTGCACTTTTTAGAGCTGGTCAATTCAGCCGGTCCCCAAGGAGGCAGAGCTCAGGTTTGATGCCTGAACCTGCAACTTCCCTTATTCTGTTTTGTGATGTTGGGCTGCACTTGACCTCAGCCTGGTCCTGGTCTCTCCGGGGAACCTACTGAGGGCAGGCGGGCCACGGCTTTTAATTCCTTTGGTGGGTCAGCTCTAAGACTATACAACAATAAGTGGCCTTTGAGTACAACTTTTATAATTTTTGTCTGGACCACTATTTAGTCAATATTTTCTTAAAATTCATTCACTTCTTCTGTAGTTAAAAGACATTTAAAAAATCTTTGTATTAGCACAGGATGGGCTTTATTGCAGTAATGAAGAAACCCCGATACCTCGATGGCCACCATCTCAAAATGTGGTGATGGCCTTCAGGACATGTTATCCCACAATGTGGCACTCTGGCCCACTGATTATTTTGAGCTGAAGGCACTTGAAAAACAGCAAAGCCACAAGAGGCTTCCTCTGAACTCCCCTTACCTGCCTACAGACAGATCCTGCAGAAGCAGCTTCATTGTCACCATCTCCCCAGGAGTTTCATCTGCCAGGGAAGACGGGCCTTACCACAGGGGAGAGACTAAAGTGAGCATCACCTCAGACACACCTTCACACCTCTTTTCTGTTCTCCTAAGGGTACAGTCATCATTCCTAAACCTTCCCAGATTAAGATGGTACATAAACTCTCAAATCTCACTGGGTTTTTGGGTATTCATGTTTTTTCCGGTGATACCTTCATGCACAAAATATTCAAAATGAATAAATGTGTGTTTTTTTCTTCTGTTAAGCTGCCTGTTGTCAGTTATTTTTGGACTCCACTATCAAACCTAGGAGGGCAGAGGGAAAGTCTTTCCTCCCCAGCTGTGGCATGGAGGGCCACTGAGGCAGGGGTGCGAGGGGCTGGAGGGCCGCACACTGATTCACGAGTGCTTCGGCCCAGAAGTGACGTAGGCTTCCACTCACAGTTCATGAGCGAAGCCCGGTCACGCGGTCCCTCCTACCTGCAAAGGGGCCTGGAAGGGAAACGCGGCACGTGGGTTGTTTGCTGAGCATGAACGCCCCTGCCACAGGGTGGGAAACGGAGCACGGAGGTTATCACTTGCTGGGAGTAAGAAAGATCATAACTAGTTGTAATGAGCACAGTATATTACATTCTAGGTAGATACTTTTGCCTGGTAAACGTTCTTATTACTAGTTTTATTTAGTTTGTCCAAGAGATGTTGGAGATGTGGAGTGGGGAGGAAAGACAGAGAAAGAGAAAGAGACAAAGCTAGGCGTTAAAGATATTTTAGCACCAAATGGAAACTTTCTCCCTGGAACCAGAGGGATTGAAGTACACTTGAAAGCGGAATAACCTTCTCATTATACGATTTAATGTAACACGTTGTCCCTGTCCTATCTAAAATCATCTCTTTCCACCTAAAATCTTCTGATGGACGGCAGCGGTCCACGGGCTCCACGCTAGGAAACGCCACCTTGTGGACCTGGGTCAACATTGCCCTCCAAGGCGGCGACAAGTGCTCATGAGGTCTGCCGTGTGCCTGGCGCCCGAGGCTGCCGAGGGCGCAGGGTGAGCGATGATCATCAAGATGTCATAGAATGGAGAGGCAGAAATAAACTAATGGTCACGAAACAGTGTAAGACATGCATTTGGGAATTACAAGGTATCATTGGAGTGATCCCTGAAGGACAGTAGAATTTTCAAGACAAGTACTGTAAAGTCCTAATTGTATTCTCTGTTTCATTTTGTTTCCTTTAAATTTTTCTTTCAGGGGCATTAATGGTATTCTTTTCAAGGTGAATCCCTCTCGTAGAAGAAAAGAAAATCAGTTAATGTTTTCTAGGTGCTTTGAATTTACCGCCCCTTGGAGACATCAAATGTTCTCAGAGGACCACATGATAAGAGATTTCAGGGTGTGGGGAAGCCGGATGTGGGGAAGCCGGATTGCAAGAGGTGGACAAGGTTAATGAGAATGTCAGATCGATACTGCAGTTACTGATCAAACTCACTCGACACAGGGGGAAAGGCAGCAAGCTGTGGGTCTAGGCCAGGCCCTGGTCCTCTGAGTCATGCAGCATTGACTCCCTTTGTACGAAGTTGTCTGCGGTTCCTGCACAGGTTCTTTGCAGATGCAAAAGAGGCTGTGCCCTTATGCCCACCCATGGAGAGCAGGTGACCTGGGTGGTCTCATACTCTCAGCTTAGCCTCAGTCAGTCTGTGATTTGCTATTCTGGCACATTTGGGTTCTATTTCCAGGTGTTGAGAAATAGTATTAACCTAATCACAGTTGTTTTCATTTACTTATTTCTTATTTAGTACTTACTATGCACCTGGCACTGCTCCAATTGCTTTAGCTACTTAATTAATTTAATCTTTATAACAATGAGTACTCTTATCACACCCATTTTAGAGATGGAAAAACCGAGGCCCAAGAAGATTAAGTAAATTCTTCAAGATTAGATATATAGAGAAGAACAGAGAGAGAGTTCTCAGGCAGTCTGTGTCTAGAGTTTGTGATCACTACCCTGGACTCTTTCTGGGCAAAATAGTTGAAAGTGTTAATCGTAAGATGAGGAATGTAATAATGACACATACAAAAGAAGTATTTATAAAAAATTAAAAGTGATCAGTGATAGATGTTGTACATGCACTTGAGTGAAGTCCTTTTAGAGAAGAAACAGAGAGTGGATCACATGCTAGGAGGCAGAAGGGAACAAATGCCTAGTACAGTCATGGACCTACCAGGCTTTACATGTATTAGCTCATGTGCTCCTCCCAGCACCTTGGAGGTACGTGCCATTATCAGCCTCATTTCACAGACCCGGCTGAGTGACTTGTTTAAGTCACACAGCTGGTAAGTGGTGCAAGCAGGTCTCAGACCAAAGTGCCCAGAGACAGACCTGGTGCTCCAGATCACTGCCTGGCCACCCGCAAGGGCAGGGCTGATGGGTTCACATTTGTGTCAGGCAAGGGCCCAGGAGTCTGAATGAGGTGAGGAGGCAGCTGGTGACACCTTTGCTGGGGACGGGAGGGTGTCCTGAGTTCAGGCGCCCCCGGGGGCAGATGCCTTGCAGTAAATGAGTCTCCCAGTGCTGGTAGGGGTCTGAAAGACAGTGCTAGGGACCATTCTAATGGCTTTCTTCTGTCAGTAGATGACATGGCCTAATCAGCAATATGGTAGGGGCCTTAGCATATTACAGTCAAACTCATAGGTCTGCTTAGGGAAAAGACACGGTACAGAAGGGGTGTATAGCGACCAGAGGAGTGTGCCTGGCTGAACGCTCTGCAGGACTAGATCACACTCGCGTTTGGTGGACATGCACTTATACCCCATGCAGTTGCTCTGGACCATGGTTCCTCACGTGCACATAATCGACATTTTGGGATGCATATCCCCCTGGTTGAGAACCGCTTGTTTGATCTTATACTTTGGGCTTATGAGCAGAGAATGCTTCCGGAAATTAGCTTGTTATGATGTTGAGGAGTTCACGTATTTTGTAAAATTTCTACCACCTCCCACAACCTAAGAGAAAAAAAATGGTGGATTAGCATGCTCGGTACTTTATCACTGTTAATTTTTGGTATTTTGGGAGTGCATGTCTATGGAGAAGAGGGATTGGAAATCATATTAAGCACACTTCTTTTCAAAATCTTTATTATTTTATTTATTGTTTTTTTATCTGCATGTCTATTTTTTCACCTCTTAATGTGAGACCAAGTTCTTTTCTTGCACCACACTGCCCCCTAGCGGTCACTTCGTTTAGTAGCACTCAGAAGAAAGGAGGTATTAAACAGCTTTTTAAGAATGAAGCCAAGGAGGGGACTGTAGGGGAAGTGGATGAGGTTCAAGAACAACCTTAGCTTCTGCTTAGCTAAAGTGTGATCCGCTGGCTTCTCCACCGAGCCGCGCCCCTTTCCTTCCCGAGCCCCACCCGGTCTTCCTGCAACCCCCACTCTCCCACATCCCAGCACCCAGTGACCCCGTGCTCCTTCCCGCTGGCATAACGGGCGTCTTCTTTGCGGAAAAAAAATTCAAAACTGCTTTCATTTTAAATAGAAAGAGCATCCTGTGGCCAGAAATATCCTGCAAGAAGCGCTTTATGAATGCCCTGAGAAGAGTCGCTACGTGAAAAATAGACATGATTCGGCTGGAAAAAATATAGATTCCTTGTTGTTTCCAGGTTAGAGCTTAAAAACTTCCCCAGAATGTTTTCCCCCCAAGTGGAGAGTGCCCCTCTTTTCTCCTCTCCCACTTTCCCACCATTTAGTTAAGCCCAGGGGGAGGGGAGAAACCCTGCAAATGCATGTGTCTGTCATCGTAACAGCCCCCTTAGCTGCCTTCTGTCTGTCCGGGAGAACTAGGGACCATTCTAATGGCTTTCTTCTGTCAGTAGATGACACCGTGTAATCAGCAATCCTATAAAGCTTCGAGGGTAGCTTTTGAAAAAAAGATGGCGACCAAGGGAATGGAGACAAAGAAAGCTCCCGGAGAGAGTTAAACCTTGTCCTCAAGAAGGACATTTTAAAAATAATCTTACCTGGACATGTGGGCTTCAGTTATATATTTCACTGTCTTAAAATATAATGTTCAAACATCAACCCAGCCAAGCTTGGATGGTGAATTCATAACATACTTTTTTTTTTGCAAAGAGTTTTTTCTAATTCCAGAAAATAATGTTTTATTTTAGGCTATGAGAGTTAGAATTTATTTTACCAATTAGGTAAAATGAGTACCCAAAAGTTTAATTCCAGACTAGAGCTATTATTACAGTAGTTCTGATTTTAGGCCATAACTAACAAAAGGATAACAAATAATGAAGAGCTTGGAAGGTCAGCTATTGTGAACAGGAAATTCTCAGAAGCCTTGGGGATGGGCCGCAGCTGGGCTTTCTTAAGGTTTATAGGCCTAATAGAATAAACGTGCATTTGTTTATTTCTACTTTATATGAACCTACGACAGATGAATAAAGTCCACCGCTCTCTTTACCCTGCCCCACATTAAAAAAAAATTCCCCTTCTCTTTTCTTGTCTCTCAGTGTGAATGGCTTTAGCAGCAGCTTGGGTTTAAAAGTATAAAATGTGCAATGATATTTTATAAAAAGAGATGGAAAGGGTAGAAATTCCTTATGCATTTATTTATATTTCTGAAGCTTATATAACATTCTCTATCTTGTCAATTTACTGGGTTTGCCCCTGAGACCCCCAGTTGACACGAGCCTGAGACCCAATACTCTGGTGACAGGTATTACCCAGAAGAAAAGATATCAATGGAGGCAGATAGGAACTTGTCAATATGATCAATATAGGTGGTGAACCCAGGTAGTTTGGGCCGAGATGTTGGTATGGCAGTTGAATTTCCCATCCTCAGATCTAAGGATCTAAACCACACTTGCAGCTCTAGAGACACTGCACCCAAGATGACTGGTTATCTGCGTGACAGAGGAGAGAGGTGGCCATACAAACTTCCATCACAAGTGGTTGAATTGTTAAAGAATTTCAAATTCTCCAACTGGTGAAGCAGGATAAGGGCAAAATAATACATGAGTGAGCATGATATTGAGAATCTAATATAATCAGATGATTCATGTTAACAAAATGTCAAAAAATCACATGATCAAAGTCTAGGTCTTGTCTGTAGCCGTACAGTGTCCGCGGCAACGGGACCCTTTGGCTCACTGCCCATAGCCTACTGACGCTGTCCAAAGTGCGCTAGAACAACTGTAAGAAGAGATCCAGTTTATTTAGAAGGTTGTGTTTTTAAAAGAAGTGCCCTCAACAGCGCTAAGGATCCTCCATGGATGAAAGCGATCACTGTGCATGATCTTGTCGGCTCATTTCCTTCTTCCCTCCATTCCTTTTTATATAGAGAATATATAAATATAGGATAACTATATTTCAGGCACTACCTTAGGTGATGAGAGGCAAGAGATTTAAGGACAAAGGCACAGGTGGGACAGATCCTGACTCGTTGAAGCTACAAGCTTATACAATTTAAGGGACTTCTTAAAAAAAAAGAGATATACAATTACAAATACAAAATCAGGTATGAAATCGAAAATTTAGTGAGAATGAAGAACAAAACAAACTACTGATAAACTCAGAGGTTTAGGTCATTTCTCCTGATGATCACTTTAGGCAATGCACCAAAAACATTTCATGAGAAGTGCTTTCTGACTGCAATCTGGCTTCCTCAGCTCCCCACTGACACATTCAACCACTCCGCCTAGAGCCCACAGGGGCGTGCGCTAAAGAAGGCCCTGCCCGAGGTTTAAGCTTCATTCACCTCTCCCAATTCTGAATTCCACATCTCCTCTTATGCGCCGTCACTCAGAGCGGTGGGCAGCTGAACAGGTGGGTCCTGAACAGCATCAGAATGCGTGTCCCGGAAGCACGCTGGGAGACAGCGCAGCTCATGGTCGAGGATTTGGGTTTGGGTGTGCTGGACAAGATGTGTCCCAAGTCCTGTTTGTGAATTTCACTTCTAGGAACCTCTTTTTTCCCACAGTCAAGTTCCTGGCATACCGCAAACGTGCCTTCACCTAATGGAGGAATTTGCTTTCGACTTTGATGCTGAAAGTTATTTGTGTGTCTCTTTGCATTGTCTCGCCGCCACCTCCCTTCACTGTTGACTACAGGAGACGCTGATTACCAGTGAAAAATTCATTCCCTCGTGAATGTTCTCCAGCTTGCCTTTTATGCTGTCCGCCAGATCCAGTCCATCACATAGGTAATCATATTATACATTGCCTTCTCTATGAATAAAAAATGAGGAGATGGTATTCTGTTTTCTGCAGTTCCCTGTCATGAGAGACTAGACACAGGATGCAGATTTCAGCTCCAAGGCTGAAGGGAGAGGGCAGATAATAAATCATTTCACATTTCTGGGATGGAAGACAGGCTCCTCGGGGGTTCTGTGTGGGAGCTTCGGTCTTGTTCATGGTCAGCACTTCGGATGGTAGTCTGTGCCGTCCAGCGGAGAATGGGTGGAGACTTCAAGATAGGAGCACACCCGCCAGCGTGGGGTGCAGGGGGCATTCGAGAACCTGAGCGCCGAAGCGGCTTAGGTGACGCACCTGCAGGAGTCGCACTCTCTCACAGTCATCATTAAGGCGTTGCCACTCAGAGTGCCCCTCGGCCCTCAGAAGGCTTCACAATCCCTGGAAGCCAAGTGCAATGACTTACCTTCTTAACACCTCAGTTTTCCTTAGCTGTAAAATGGAGGATAAAATCTCCGTTGCCTGCTTCGTGGGATGATATGGAAAACAAAATATAATGATGAAAGTGAAAATGCCTTGTAAGTCCAGGGAGAGCTATGAGATGTTGCTATTAGAAGCAATAGCATAAGTTAATGTTATGGATCCTTTATATACAACTTCTCAAACAACTTATGTTTCAGCAATGATTTCCTCATACTCCTTACGTTTGCATTTTGGTTCTGCTCTGTTGCCTAAATAGGTCATGGAAACTAATTCTAAATGTTAAATTCTACCGGATCCTCTCATTTAGACTGGAGCAATACAGGGAAAGCAATTCATTCATACATTTACGGTCTCCGTGTTTTCAGCCTATTGTCTGGCAGGTTGCTAAAGCATTTCCCAAATCAATGAAATAGCGCCACCGTGTGGCCTCACGGCTTAATGTCCTTCGCTACTCATTTGTCTTTGAACTTTTTAATTGTAGATACTGGTAAATAAGTATCAAAAACTCGGTTTCCGTATCTGATAAAGGGTTGACATCCAAAATATATAAAGAACTCATGCACCTTAACAAACAGAAAGCACATAATCCAATTAAGAAATGGGCAGAGGACATGAATAGACACTTCTCCAAAGAAGAAATTCAGATGGCCAACAGGCACATGAAAAGACGCTCCACATCGCTAATCATCAGAGAAATGCAGATTCAAACCACAACGAGATATCACCTCACACCAGTGAGGATGGCCAACATCCAAAACACAAACAACAACAAATGTTGGCGAGGATGTGGAGAAAAGGGAACCCTCCTACACTGCTGGTGGGACTGCAAATTAGTTCAACCATTGTGGAAAGCAGTATGGAGGTTCCTCAAAAAACTCAAAATAGAAATACCATTTGACCCAGGAATTGCACTCCTAGGAATTTACCCTAAGAATGCAGCAGCCCAATTTGAAAAGGACAGATGCACCCCTATGTTTATTGCAGCACTATTTACAATAGCCAAGAAATGGAAGCAACCTAAGTGTCCATCAGTAGATGAATGGATAAAGAAGATGTGGTACATATACACAATGGAATATTATTCAGCCATAAGAAGAAAACAAATCCTACCATTTGCAACAACATGGATGGAGCTAGAGGGTATTATGCTCAGTGAAATAAGCCAAGCCGAAAAAGACAAGTATCAAATGATTTCACTCATATGTGGAGTATAAGAACAAAGAAAAAAACTGAAGGAACAAAACAGCAGCAGACTCACAGAACCCAAGAACGGACTAATAGTTACCAAAGGGAAAGGGACTGGGGAAAATGGGCGGGAAGGGAGGGATAAGAGGGAAAAAGGGGCATTACGATTAGCAGATGTAATGTTGGGGGGGTATGGGGAGGGCAGTACAACTCAGAGAAGACAAGTAGTGATTCTATAGCATCTCACTACGCTGATGGACAGTGACTGTAATGGGGTTGGTGGGGGGCACCTGATGAAGGGGTAGTTTAATAATCGTAATATTGCACATGTAATTGTAAATTAATGATAATAAAATAAATTATATTAAAAAAAACTCGGTTTCCTGTTTAAATAAAATACTTTTGTCTATATTTACCTGTAAAATATGTGCACGTGACGGAAACTTAAGGAAATCCAGTGTACCTTCTTTCAGCTGCATTAGTGAACTACTTGTTAGAGAAAGAATGTATTCATTCCTCCTTACCACGAACCCGACTCGGTAATGCGTGTGAGTGGTAACAGGCTTAATCGCAGTCACAGTTCTGCCTTTGTGATGGTGGTAACTAAGAAAATGTACTTTTTCCAGGATATCTCTCCCCAATTCTCAGATGAGAAGGTATGCATAATGTGTATATTTCACAAAATACATTTTGTTGCGGGGGGTATAGGTAATACATACTTAACAAAAAATAAGAATAAAAAAATTTTTAAGCATACTTAGCTAGACTGTCATCTATACTTGAATGAATTAAATGATTCAAGGCAGAAACACTTTTGGAAATGGCGCTATTGCATTGCATTTAACTGATTTTAAATGGAAGAGCCTGAGCGACCATACATTTGTTAAGGAGACTATCACAGCAAGGAAGGGTTCTTTATTATTTTTTTTCAATGGGATGTGAATGACAATAACTTACTAAATATTTATTTAGCAAGGCACTGTATAAAGCACTTTACCTGCATTGTGGCATTCAATAATTGGGAATAGGGTTCACCAACGTTCTTTAAAAAATTATAATGGAATTTAAAAAGAAAACAAACTAGCCCGTGTAAGCAGAAACACACTTTCAAGCTAGGAGCTAAGCTTCTGCCTGCACTGCTGGGAGCTCCATAGCTTTGAAAGCTCTGGGTGATTGATGCCCTCTGGTGGCCATTATGGGAATTTGCAAATTTGACCTTGCAATTTAACAGTAGTGAAGACAGGTGACTGGATGCCTGTTGGCGAGCAGAGTCCTTTCAGGGAAACTGAAGCCACTGGTGTGTGACCAAGGAAGTAAGATATCTTTGTTCTCATTAAATTTCTGCTATAGATGAAAGAGATAGGAATTGAATCAGATCCACTGATGTGTTAGGATTCAATATGGAATGTGTGGCTGCAGCCTAAAAAGTGAAGGTGTTAACCATGGGCTAACATGGCCGTGGTCTGTTTTCCCATTTTAGCTGATAAATCAAATGGGAGCAAACATAGAAAACATTAAACAAACCACCAAAGCGGTAAACAAAGTGTGGTATATTCATTTGATCTATTTAAAACTGAAGCTTCTTGTTTAGGACATACATCACATATATACCCATGCATGCAAATATTTGTGCATGTGGACACATAGGGAAGTGCAGAAGTGACACCAAATGGTCAATAAACATAACCTCTGGGAATTAAGATGAGTTGGGCAGGAGAATGAAGACTTTTGCTTTTTCCTTTAACATTCATTCATTTATTAACCGAAATTTGCATTCTTTCATAATAAAAATATCTTAAGTAATACAAACAGATGAAAGGAAGAAAAAGAACCAAACATATGCTTCTCTGAAATATAACATGCCCTGAAAACGTGATTAACAGGGTAAGGAAGTGTAATTTATTTTACTTTTAGAATTTAAAAATATGTAGTTTTATATATTCATTTTCATAGACTTTGTATTAATTTCCTGGCATTTTCCTTGCTCCTTAAGATGAAAAGGAGACGTTTACTCAACCACAGATCTAAAATATTTTCATTATATGCTGAAGGGTGTGAGCCAGTTATAACAAGAAGTTTGGAATCCTTCTTCCAAGTCCCAATTTCACTATTTCCATATTTGTTGATCTTGTTAAAAATGTTCTTTACAAAGCTGACAGAAAGCAAATAATGTTTTATAGCCCACCTTAAAAGTCACTCGGGTGCCATTTATTTATACCAGGCCTTTGTGTCAAAGTATTTAAGGTGTTTTTTTGAAATGTCTATAGAATACAAAATACCATAAAATAAAAATTGGTGTGAGGGACAAGGAAAAGGGAAAAAAGGGTAGGGACATAAAATAGGGCCAGACTTGAAACGAATGCACAATTGCAGCAATGGAAATGAAGCTCACTGAGTAGGAAAGCGAAGCTTGCTGCATAAAGCTTTTGAAGAGGGTGGAGCACAAGTTTAGCCTGGAGTTTGCTCCCGATGGCGCCAGAGGAGCACGGCTAGTTCCAGGAGTCGCAGGCCCGCGAGACACAGACTAATCAGTCGCTAAGGATGGACAGCAGCCTCTGGGCTATTAAGAAAAAATTGCCCCTGCTTGACTGGTTCTGGAAAACCTTAATGTCCTTCATCCACTGTGGAGGGAGATGGGATGCAAGAGCTGGAGCGCTCCTATCCTGGGCTTGAGATGAGACAGCGACTTTTAGTCAGTCTCGAAACCTCCAGAAGTTCTCATTGTCTATTTTAACGCCTCTATTTTCTGTCTGATGGGTCTCCGCTGCAACTCCACCTTCTCCGTAGGGGGCCCTGACCTTTGCTCCATTTCTTCCTGGGAAACCTGTGCTCGGCTCTGTAACACTCTTTTACGTTCATGTGTAAGCGATTAATAATACAACCATGCCCCCTCCCCATTTAGCACATTTGCATTTACTTTTCCTGCTCTTAGAATGAGCAGGTGAATGTCATTATTCATTTTTTATAACAATGGTTCCATTTCACGTGGCAACATGGGTTAGCATCTCCTCTGACTCTTTACTGTATTTCCAAATTCTCCTTTGGCTGAGATCACAAGTGAACCCTAACTGATTAAATTATGTTAGCTTTAGTGCATCCTGGTGCAGTCTTCCACATATATTATTCTAGAATTGTTTATTTTCTCACAGCCATTGCCCACTGATATTTGGGTTAGGGTCCACTATGACCCCATCTTCTTTTAAATCAGTCTTGAAATGAGTCCATTCATTTGCACTGGCTGTCTGTGTCTTCCCCCCACTCCCTCTCTACTGTAAGTGTTCATGTAGCATCCAAGTTCACACATAAAAAACACATTGCGCAGTGGCAGTCTGTGATGCCTAAACCCAGAGCAATAAATGGACTATTCATCTCCCCAGGGTCTTGGCCTCAGAAGGAGACTTGAAAGGAAAATAAACAAAGCTGTGAGTTGGTGTAGGTGGAACCCTCCAGATTTCCTTTCTCAGACAGCACAAGAAAATTAGGCCCAATGCCCATGAAAGTGTAGGCATGCCATCCTTTGCTTCTGCCCAGTTTTCCTATATATATAAGACAGGAGAGGGGTGCTGTCTGTCAAGTTTCACATGCTAGGAAATGGATGGGCTAATTCAAAGACCAGAGATTCTCTTTAGGACCAGCGTTCCTTCTCATTATTTTTGGTCATGGATGGATGATCAAGGTCCGAAAAGCAACAAACTTTTCAAAGTGAGCACACAGACCAAGATCAGTGATGGCCTTGGAGAGGAATCAATGCTTCTAACAGCCCAGAAACTTTCTTATCCGACTTTGGCCCATCTGAGGCAACCTCATTTCTGCCATGCCACCTTCCCTCCCAAAGGTACTGTATACAGTGAGGACAAATTATCATTCCTCCTCTAGAGAAGGTCCTTGTATTGAGCCTGCCATTAAGTAGGTGGTTGGTCCTCATGAGGAACAGAGCCACATTAGGTGACAAGTTTTTCAATCAAGGAAGTGGCAAAAGTGCAATTAGTCTTATGGGAGGAAGCTCAGGTTACACTCTGTCTCTGCCATCATCGATTATGTACATATTTATAGATGGGCCTCTACGTTGTATATGTTCAACATATACCCTAACATTTTGGGGGGCAAATATTTAATCTTCCAAATGTTTTGCTTACTGTAATTTGATGCTAGTTTATTTGAGGCAAAAGGTTTACAACTACTTTTCAGTGCATTGATCTGTTGTCAATATAAAATGACATTCTTTGACTCATGTAATACTTCATATCTTAAGTTACCTTTTGTGATATTGTAATTGCTATCTCTGCTTACTCTTAGTTTGCATTTGCTTGAAAAACATCTTTATGACCTATATACTCTTTCATGTACACAAATTTCATTTAGTTTTTCCTACTACTCTACCAGAGAAGGGAGACATATCTATGTAGTGTTTTTGATTACTTATTTAAACCCAAATCAGCCCCTTTTGTCAAATACTATCATAAGAATCTATCTGATGGGTCAATGAATTATCACATAAAGCTAGAATACCCAGATGTGAATAAAGAAAATAACCTCCAACTCTGAATATTTTCTTTGCACTGGCTGAACCCGAGTACTTTACGACAGCAAGCGGCACAAATGGGTTTTCTATGGACTTTCTGGAACTGTGTGCGTGGGACATGTGTGGGTATATGCACAAGATAGGAGATCGCAACACACTTCTTTCATCATTTTAATGACTCCCTATAAAATGAAATAATTGTTTTCAATGTTAAAAGAATTTTGGGAAAGATTTTAAATTGTTGCCTCCAAAAAGTTTTTTTTTTCTTGAGTCCACCATGGGAATGATTTTAGCATCAAAGACATTGTTTCCAATCTGTAAAACACCACTTTCATCCACCATGAAACAAAGTTTAATCCTTGGGAAAGCAGGGTTAGTACAGATCTCTGGTATTTTAGTACCAGAGATTCTTGGTAATGACTTGTAAGATTTACAGAAAGTTTCCACCAGTGGATTCAGAGGGAGGAGAAATGAAATGTGTCCAAAACTCTGGCCAGGCAGTCGTGGCCTTGCATCTGAAATGAGAGACACGTGTTGTTCTGGAGCCAGGTGAGACAGTGATCATAAAATACACACAGATCTACTCGAAAGTCGCAGGGCACATGACCATTCATCTCAAAGGCAGCACTGGGGTGTGTGGCGATCCTCAGCCAGGCTGTGCAGACAACCACGGGTCAGAATGCTTTTAAAACGAGAAAAGTTGGTGAGGAAAGATTTCAGACAAGAGGCCCCTGTTTTGAGGTTTTTAAAAAGCCAATCAAAATTTAAGGCAACTTAAAAATAACCAAAAAGGTGTAATGCTGAAGGAAAAGTAGTATAACACCAATTTAAAATCTGTCAGCATGAGTTGTCATTTTCAAAACAAAACACTGTCAAGTTTTTGCATTAAGAGGTTCTTCAATTAGAACCTAATCCAACTCTGTCATATTCCTTTGGGTCACAAACATTTATTCAGCTCTACTATGCACCAGGCAGAAGAGAAAACCAAGGCCTGGAAGAGTAAAATATATTTCCAACATCACACAGGATCTAATAGTTATTTATGTAGGTATAAAATTACCCCAAAAGTTAGCAGCCTAAGGCAAATTATTATCTCACAGTTTCTTGTGCATCAGGAAGCTGGTGGAGCTTAGCGGGGTCCTCTTCTTCAGGGTTTCCCTACAAGGCTGCAATCAAGGTTTCAGCCAGGGCCGAGACCTCATCTGAAAGTTCACCTGGGGATGAGTCCCCTTTCCAGGGTTCATTTATGCGGTGTTGGCAGAATTCAAATCTTTGAGTTTGTTGGACTGAGGACTTCAGTTTCTTGCTTGTTGGTGGCTTGGGGCTTCCCTTAGCCCCTTGTCACATGGGGCTTTCCACCGTGTAGTGTCCTTCATCAAAACCAGGAAGACAGTCAGTTTGCCAGCAAAATGGAAGTCACAGACTTTTGTAACCACATCAAAAAGTGACCCCTAGCACCTTTTCCATATTCTGTCAGTTAGAAGCAAGTCACTTGGTCCAGCCTAAGAGAGGGGATTTTATGAAGGCATGCAAGTGGAGGGAATTATATTAGGGCATAAATACCAGGAGGTGAGAATCACTGGGACCATCTTAGAAGCTTACCTACTACACAGAGAAAATGGTAAGACAAAATACAATACAATGTTTTTGCTACAGACAACATATTCTACATAAATAACAGAGAAGAACGGATTCCTCTTTTCTGAGCCATGTAGAGTGGTATCTATGGAGAAAGCCAGTTGATTTCTGGCAATAAAAACTTAAAAAACATATCCTATAAATTACTTAGTATTTTGAGGAGGTGGTCAAAAAATATTTTCATTATAGCAGTCCTAATCCAAAGGACCCTGTCTCCTCAGTTCCCACCTTAATCTACTTCAATTAGGATGACCATATAATTTATCATTCGACACTTTGGGGAGTGAAGGGGGATCGTAAAGATATTAGAAGCTCCAAGAGTGAACCAGGACCATCTCTGGTAAACCTGGCTATATAGCCACCTTACTTATATCCACAGTGGGAGAACAACCCTCCTCCAATTTGGTAGCTCAAAGCTTGAGTGGAAGGGAAGAAAGACATGGGAACACCCCTGGCCTTGGTGGAGGTGCATATCAGCAGCCAGATAACCCTCCCATCCTGCATCTGAGTTGGCTGCTCTGGGAGCCTTTTCATGGAACCAAGAGTCTCTAGAAGCCCAAAGAGATTCTTAATGCCATTGCTTCCCTTCATTGTCACTTCTCATTCTTTCTCTGTTAATTTATTGAACAAATATAAGGTGCACCTCACTTCTTTTATGGTTTATGATGGCTCTGTTGTTACTCAGCCCTTTTTATTTTATTTCATTTTTAATATTCCCAAATTCACTTAGGCAAAATAGATGGCCACATTTGTCAATGATTGACATTTGGATGAATGGGTCATTTTTGATATAACATTGACAGCAGATTTTCAATTGAAAATGATAGTCCAGTGTTTCATCAAATGTTTACTTAAAATGAAAACCTGTAACACCATTGTCTATTGTCAATTCCTCTTTCTCTTTTAACACTCATGCCGTATACTTCCAAGTTAAACCATGGTAGGCATTCATAGAACATGATTAGATTGATTAATTAAAGGCAGCAAGCATTTGCAAATATTTGTTGAAGTTCATGCAAATACTGCCTGCAAAGCAAGCATTTCTTTGGTAAATATACCTGTTGAAATGAATACTTTCATTGAGAAACAAAAGCTGGTAAAACATTTACTTCATTTGAATTGATATACTTACTACTTTAAACAGTGTTCCAAACATAAAAATCGTTTCTGTATGCCCGGGGCATCAATTAAAAGTGAGGTCAGACAAAGACAAATATTATATGACCTCACTTATATGTGGAATCTTTAAAAAAAAACCTGTATTTGTAAATACAGAGAACAGACTGGTATTTGCCAGAGGTTGGGGGGAGGCAGTGAGCAAAGTGGATGAAGCTGGTCAAAAGTACAAATTTCCAATTGTAGATAAATAACTCCTAGGGGTTTAATGTGCAGCATGGTGCCTATCATTTGTGTGTTTCTTAAATGAGGTCTAGGACAATTTCTCCCATGAAAGACTTGCTGGGGATACAGTATATGCATATCATGCTTGTCCTCTGGGGAAGAACTCTTACCTGATAACACACCCTCTGGGTTTAAGGTGTCCTTTGGGGTCTCATTGTTTTCCAGCGACTCAAACAGGAGAACCACAGCAATCTTCACTATTCTACCTTCACACCCACCAGACCATCTCTGTGCTTTTTCTTGATTTTATGTATATAATATGATGATTGTGATATAATAAGTCATAAGATGATCAGATATATATTTCCAAGATATATTTCATCTTCATTTGCAGTCCCTGAAAACACTGCGGAGCCTTAAAGGTGAACCGGTGTCTTGTCATGTTAATGAGAGACTTTTGGACCCCACCCAAGGGTGGGCTGGAGGTTGAATCAGCCAATGGCCAATAATTTAGTTTACCATGACTATTCAATGAAGCCCTCACAAAACCCCCTGAGAAGAGCTTATCACTCTCTTGGATCCTGCTTCTCAGTCTGGGAGAGCTTCTAAGGTTGGGGAACCAGAATGCCTCCATGTGCCACCCAGCAAGGCCCCAAACTCCATGAAGATAGAAGCTCCTTTATTTGCGATCTTCCCTATGTCTCTCTTCATCTGGCTTTTAATTTGTATCCTTTACAGTATCCTTTATTAAACTGGTAAACCTAAGTGTTTTCCTGAGTTCTGTGAGCCACTCTAGCAAACTAACTGAGCCTAAGGGCAAGGTCGTGGGAACCTCCAATCTGTAGCCTGTAGGTCAGAAGCACAGGAAACAGCCTGGGGGTTGTGGCAGTTGTCTGGGGTTAGGGGCGGAGGGCAGTCTTGTAGGACAGAGCCCTTAATCTGGGGAATCCGGTGCTATCTCTGGGCAGATGGCATCAGAACTACATCAAGTTCTCTGACACCTTGCTGGCTGGCATTCAAGAATTGTTTGGTGGTGTGTGTGTGTGAAACCCCCCACCCCCAACACACACATTGAAATCAGGTCTGAAAATACAAACAGAGTTATATCACCATTACTGCTGTGTATAATATTATTATTGTTGTTGTATGTATATATATAGGAAAAGACAACATCACAATAACGATTTCAAACTTTACAAAAAGCCTACGATCAAACATATTACAATCCCATTCTGAGGTAACCATTAATGATTTCTTATATATCCTTCCATAATTCTTCAATATATATGCAAACATGTTTTTTTCTTTCTTTTTTACACAAAAAGGAGAACATTATCACACTTAAAAAAATACAACTTGTAACTACATTTTGAAGATCTTTCCAAGTCAGTACTTATTTTACTTATTCGTTGATCAGCCTTATAATGTCCAGCAATTCTCCAAGTATTCCACTAATGGATCTACCACATTTGGTGTAGCCAGTCTCACACATTCAGATTGTTTTCTGTTATTGAAAACTTGCTTCTATGGACATCCTTGTCTTTGTATATGAGTGCAAGTATATTGTAGCTCTGGGGGAAAGCGTGTTCCCAGCCCAGGGTGAAGAAACCAGTGAAACCAAAATAAGTCTAGGGAAAGGCTAGATTGGGAAACACCCTTTCATTGCTTTCAGTGAGGCCTGGCTCCGTCCCCTCCGGCGGCCGCTCTCGCTCCTTGCCTTTCTCCGGGGGCCCCACTAGCAAAAGCTTACCTGGTGCTCTCTGTCTCTGCCGCCACAGCATGTGCCCACTTTCCCACCTGCCCCTTCCAGGAGGAACTCCGTGGGTGGGTCCTGGTGACTGACAGGCACCAGACCAATTACACAGTGAAGGAGAGGAGAGAGTGGCCTGTGTCCACCCCTTGCCCTGGAGGCTGTAGTGGTAAACATCTATTAATATGTAAAGGGATTAAGATGAGGCAGGAGATTCTGGAAATATTGCAGTTTACCCGTATATATCTATTTGTAAATCCCTAGAAGTAGAACTGCTGGAGCAAAGGATATATACATTTTTTTATTCTGGTAAATGTTGCCAAGCTCACTGAGTCTATTCACACTCACAATATGTCCATATACACAGCCAACTCACACTTCCATCCACAGAGAATAAACATGCCATTTCCTTACATCTTTAACTTATCTGTCACAATCTAGTTCATCATTGTTTATCTTATAGGTGAAAAATGTTCCTTTTTCTTGATTTGGTTTTCTTTAATTATGATTGTGGCCAAGTATCTTTTCAAATACTTGTATTCCATCTATATGTCATTTTCTGTGGATAGTGTGCTTTCAGATTTCTTGCCCATGTTTCTCTTAGATTATTGGTTTTCCTCGCTCTGAAGTTTGGGAAGTTGCATGAGCTTTGGGTGGAGTTTTATACAGATATATTCCATATTTATACAGATATATACCAAATCCTAGATCAAGTGTTCTTGGGAACAGTCTAACAACTACAATGTTCTTAAATACGATTTTTATGACCCGTTAACTGCTATGGCTTTGGGCTTTACAAAATACGCAAGGTCTGTCTTCTACAGAATGGATTTCAATTTTTAATGTCAGCCCTAAGGAAGGCCTCACCCCATCTTTCCCTTAATGATGCGCCGGTACTCAGCACCAGCAAATGTGGCATTTTGATCCTATGAAAGCATTAACTCTATCTGGCCCTGGTTTTCATTGGCTTTCTCTGGATTGCTATCAAACACTGTGGTAATAATAAAAGTAATTCTGTACTTCACTTTGAAGTGTTAAAGTTATGGGTCACTTGGAGAGGCTGATTTTTTTTTTTTGGTCAATGTGGGAAGGCTTTATGCAAGCAGGGCACATGGGTTTGTCTTGATCTAGCTAATGCAAGTCTTCAGAGAGGCTATGCAAATAGAATTTATATTTATCCATTCTTTTGATTTATATATTTTCTTAAAGGTCATGATTTACAGTCTGGTTCTCTATCTCTCCTTAAGTTGCTTTCTGAGAAATGCAAAACCTGTGGGGAGAAAGAACTGTATTCCAGAATCTGGCTTTTGAGAGATTTTCAAAAGTAACTCCCATTAGTATCACTAGAGGCGGGGCTCCGCAGCCCTTCCTACCCCAGCCAAATGCCTGGAGGGTAATGGATTATCTTCCTCTCAGCGGACTCCATGAGAGATATTCTCAATGGTTTATGCATTCTGGCCGGAAAAAATCCCTGCGGACATGTGGGGAGATTTCTTCCTGTGTTCTCCAGCAAAGGCCTGCTGGGATTGAATCTGGCTCACAAAGTGTAAACCCCATGTACTGTAAAAAGAGGATCAAGGGCAGCATTGGCACTAAGTGCTTGTTCGAAAGTTTCCAACTGCTCTAACTTTTCAAACACAGAGAGTGAGTTCTTGTTGCTTTAGCCTTAGGGAATACTTGGAGAAGGTGTCTTTAAACACCCACTCAAAATGCCCAGATTTTAGGAGGAGGAAAGGAAACCAGAATGGGAACAAAGCTATTGGTTTCATGTTTCGATAAGAAAACAAAAAGTCAGGAAAAAATATAAAATGCAGATCTTTCGGAGCAGGCGGTTATGTTTGCCTGTGCAGAAGGCATTTTCAAATTTAAAGCCAAACAATGGGTAACCAAAAAGTTGTTTAGTAGCTCAATCATATTTCCTTCACGTGTAATTGGACTGTGTTAGAATTTAGGTATCTATAGCATCTTTTGTGATGAAGCAAGAGATAAGCTTAGTAAATGGATAATGTGCTTTTGGAAAATCAGCAAACATATCTTTGAGTGCAATCCAAAGAAAGAAAAGAGTGCTCTAAAAAAATTTTTTGGGGGGTGGAGTTGTTTCTGTATCTCAAATCCTGGATCAGGAATATTGGAAGATCGATGCCATTACCCAGCGCACATCAACCGGTGCAACCTCATCACATAATGTTTTAAGGAGCTTAAAGGACGAAAGGGTAGCAAACACTTAAATTACCCATCACATTAAACTTTTGTTTTGTGATTCTTAGGCTCCAGGGAGGCCCTACAATTTTGGACTTGGGTTGCTAAAAGGCAGATTCGGGAAGTTATTTATTTTCCCCTTTTTCCATTTGAGCTTCCACATTAATTGAATGGATTCATTTAGTGACGTTTTTGTTCCCTTTAGAATTTTGGTCATGAAAATTAAGAATCATAATTCTAATATCTCACACAGTCTCTGAGTAATGGCAGGATGCTTTATTGCTCTGACCTTTCCAGTTTCCTAAGTTTTGATTTGTTGAGGTCTTTCCTCCTCTTTCTTGCAGTTTACTTATTATGATTATTAATGAGGAAGCAGAAAAATGACCATTCAGTCAAACTTTAGGGAATAGGACATAATAAATGGTCTCTGTCTAGGATCTAACATTTGCCCCTAAATACAGTAATTATTAGGTTGCCTGATGATATGCTGAATTTTACAAGGCTTTTACTAGGGAAAGAAAAAGAACATAATAAACCCACTAATGTGGGTAATGACTGGTATGGAAGTTGAAAATGGTCCAAAATTAACCCACTCCTTTTTCCATCTTCTAAATGCCCCTGGGTCCTAATATTATTCATCATATAAGTATACTTGCATTTCTCTCATTTCAATTAGTTCTGCATTACCAAGAAGCTCCAGAATTATTTGCATTTAAGTGCTATCTGATCTTACCCAAGCACTGCCATTGAATTAAACAGAATGTGAGGAGAAATATAACAAACCTGCATTGGTAGACAGATTCAAAAACTGGAATATATGCCCTTTGTGTCTTACCTCGTTGTTCATTCCCTGGCACTCTGAACAGCAATGGAACTGGGAGGCACCCAAATAGTGGAAACTCAACATTATCACTGCATACTCAGGGATGACTGCTGAAAACTTCAACAGCATAGTTTACTCTTTGGACTTTCCCACTTCTATGTGAAAGGGCAGCGTTATAGTAAATGTAGGACTTTCTATGCGCCTTTTAGAGAACTCAAAAGACAAAGGATGAATGGGGAGGAGGGGCATGGTGAAGATTGAGGAAGAAAGAATGCTTTCTATTTCATGGTTTAAAGAATATGTGAGATCTGATCTTCACTATTTGCAGTGCTATTATCTACCTGTTGTACAGGTTGTATAAAACACTGTATTTAAAGAATGCATCTTTTTAATGAATTCCATGTCATTCGTAAATGTAGTTTGTTGAGGATAAAACTGAAAAAAATTGAGGGGTTGAAAAGAAACTTTAACATCACCCCAAGTCTCACTTCCACATTGGTGTTTGAAAATTTTTAAATGCTTAATTGAAATTATTATGGTGGGATAGTGGGAAAAAGTCAAACACAGTTAGGTCCAAATACCAGCTCTACCAAAAAAAAAAAAATGAAATAAAAACACAAAAGAAACAACCAATCAAAAAAACCCACCAAATTTTTAGTAAGCTGCAAGAGAAGGAATTTTCTCAACCTAATAAAGATTACCTACCAGAAAACAAGAGCAAGTATCATACTGAATAGTGAAACATTCGAAGTACTCCTAGTAAAATTGGAAAACAGAAAAGGATATCCATTATTACCATATAACACAACACTATATTAGAGAGTTTGCCAATGTATTAGGCAAGAAAAAGAAATTAGAAGTACAAATAGAATAATAGAAAGCAAGAAAACTGTCACTATTTGCAGATATGATTGTGCTTATGGGCTGATTTGTGTCGCCCCCAAGTTTATATGTTGAAGTCTTAGCCCTCAGAATGTATCATATTTAGAGATAAGTTCTTTTTTTTTAATTTCACATGAGCAATATTGTGGTTTCAACATTCACCCATATTATCAAGTCCCCCCACCCTACTGCAATCACTGTCCATCAGTGTATTAAGATGCTATAGAGTCATTACTTGTCTTCTCTGTGCTATACTGCCTTCCAGTGACCTACGTATATTGTGAGTGCTAATCATAATGCCCCTCAATCCCCTTCTCCCTCCCTCTCCACCCACTCTCCCCCACCCCTCCCCTTTAGTAACTGCTAGTCCCTTCTTGGAGTCTGAGTCTGCTGCCATTTTGTTCCTTCAGTTTTGCTTTGTTATTATACTCTGCAAATGGCTGAAATCATATGGTACTTGTCTTTCTCTGCCTGAGTTATTTTACTGAGCATAATACCCTCTAACTCCATCCATGTTGTTGCAAATGGTAGGATTTGTTTTCTTCTTATAGCTGAATAATATTCCATTGTGTATATGTACCACATCTTCTCTATCCATTCATCTACTGATGGACACTTAGGTTGCTTCCATATCTTGGCTATTGTAATAGTGCTGCGATAAACATAGGGGTACGTGTGTCTTTTTGAATCAGGGGTCTTATTTTCTAGAGACAAGTTCTTTAAAGAGGTTAATTAAAATGAGGTTTCAGTGTGGGTTTCAATATTACACTAATCTAATATTCAGTGTCCTTATAAGAACAGGAAATTTGGACACATAAAGGCACCAGAAACATGTGCAGGCAGAGGTGTGAGCATGTGAGGGTACAATGAGAAGGTGGCCATCTGCAAGGAGAGAGGCCACACAAAAACCAATACTGCCAAATACCTTAATCTTGGACTTCTAGTCCACAGAACTATGAGAAAATAAATCTCTGTTGTTTAAACCCCCAAATCTGTGGTATTCACTATAATGGCAGAACTAGAAAACTAATAAAGATACTTACTTAAACATGAAAATGAGTCAAAGAAGGTCAATAAAGTGGTCAGATAATGATCAAAATAAAAATCAATTGTATTTTTATACCTTATTGTAATGTGGGGGAAAAAAATCCCATTCAAAATACCAACTGGAAATATAAATACTTAAGAATAAGTCAACCCCAAATATGCAGGACTTTAAAAAAAGAAAATGGTAAAAATTTTACTAAAAGATTTAGGCAATAATGTACCATGTTTAAGAAAAATTGATTTTAAAAATGACAATTCTGCTCCCAAATCTATCTAAAAACTCAGTTCAATCCAGTGAAATTTCAATCAAGATGTTTTTATATAAGACAATAGAAAGATTCTAAATATTTGTAAAATAAAATATGAAGCAACAGTAAGAAATTTTTGAAAAATTAGAAGGGGAGAATATTTTTGTTAGCTATCAACATACCATAAAGATATGGTAGTTAAATGAATAGGTATTTGTTTAAGAACTTGATCAAAGGAGTAGAATAGAAAGCATGCATATGTATACAGGAACTTTATAGATTATAGTCTTTCAGATGAACAGAGAAAGTGTATCTGTTTAATAACTAGTGTTGGTATAATTGATTTGCCATTTGGAAAACAATAAAGCTAGACTCCCACTTGATACTAGGAAATTAAATAGATTCCAGATGGCTTAAAATGTTAAATATTGAAAACAAACCCAAAGAACTACTGGAAAAAAATACAGGAGATATATTTCATTACAATCTTGAGTCAGGGAAGGCCTTACTAACCAAGACACAAAACTCAAATCCATAATTAAAACAAAACAAGACAAAACAAAAAATTTCTATGTGATATCATACATGAAATTTTAAATTATGGAACAACTATTTTGGAGGAAATAGTTATATAATATGTAATAGAGGATTAATATTCAAAATTTATAGAGCATGTCTACTAATCAATAAGAAATGATTGCAAAGTCATCAGAATAATGGAGCCAGGAAATAAACAGTTAATTCATACCTGAAGTACTATGAATGGCTGACAAACTTAGGAATTCTGAGCCTCTTCAGTAATCAAGTAAAAATGAAATATCAAAGTTTATCCATTATTGGTAAAAATTGAAAAGATTTATATGTCAAGGATCAGCAAACATGGAGAAAATGAGAATAATGAAGACTTTTTGGAAGGCAATATGACAACATCTAACAAAATTAAAAATTTATTATATGCTTTAACTCAGGGTTCCTCTTCTAGTAATCTAGCCTAGAGAAATACTCACACACGTACGCAAATATATATGTGCAAGGCTGTTGACCGTACTGGTCTACGTAGCTACAGGAAGTTGGTATATGTTTGCTGGCGTATAATGAAGTGCCACAGATGGGTGATTTATTTCCTCACCTAGAGTCTAGAAGTCCAAGACCAGCGTGTTTGCAGGATTGGTTTCTTCTAAGGCCTCTTTCCTTGGAGATGGCTGTCTTCTTTCTGTGTCATTACATGTCTTTCTTCCGTTAGTGTGTATTTTAATCTTTCCTTCCAAAGACACTATTCATATGGATTAGGACACAACTCAATGACCTTCTTTAACCTTAGTTACCTCTTTAAGACCCTACCTCCAACTATAGTCACATTTTGAGGTATTAGGGGTGGGGGGACACAATTCAGCTGTAAGAGTTGAGAACATTCTAAATGTAAGATGGGAAAGTGGTTATGGTACATTTAGGTTATGGGGTAGTATACAGTCATTAATAGGAATGAAGTAGACTTATGAAAGATTAAGACAATATTGGCAGGTGAGAAAAAGAGTCATTATATGAAAGTATGTAGTATGATTCCATTAATGTAAAAAGAAGAAAGAGAAATTGCTGTGGGTACATATCAATATATATTTTTGAGAGAGAGAAAGGTAGGAGAGAATTGCAAGGCTATACACCAGAGTGCTGGCAACGCTCTTGCTTTGGGGAAGTGGAAATAGCTCCAGGTTGGAAGGCAGGCAGGTAAAAGATGAATTTTATGTTTTGTATATATATTTCTATTTACTTGAATATTTTTAAATGGGAATGAATTTTTAGATGACTTAAATAGTTTAATTACTAAATTATTTAGTAATTTAGAAAAAATGACACATGGACATATAGAAAAGGAAAATTTGATTTTGGGGTCGAACAAAACAGAATTCACGACTAGTTAACACTGGTGAGTGTTTTCAAAATTCTACTCTCTAACAGAGTCCAGAGCATCCCTGATACAGTTTTTCTCCTGTCTGCTGTTTGTTCTCATGGGGAATGTGAAATGATGCTCTGATCAACTGGCAGAGTAATGTCATAGTGTCTAGTTCAAAGGAGGAGCTAGAGAAAGTACCTCCAGCTTTTCCTAAGGAGACATCCTGGGGAAGGTGATGGATGAGGGGTAGTGCTGTTGGAGCAAGGCTCTGAAGAGAAAGGGGGAACTGCTGTCTTTCTGGCTGCTCTCCACCTCCCCCTGCCCGGGGATCCCAGGAGCTGCCAGCAAGGAGATCGGGGCAGCAGCTGGCTCCCAAACTAAATCTTCGGAATTGGCTGGGGATTAAGCCCCACTTGTCCGAGAGCTCTGAACTGGGGCTCGGCAGGAAATTAAGCTGGCCAACTGGAAACCTAGCCTGGCAAAACTTCAATTCCTCTGCCCCCACAGGCTTAATGTGTGATGTTGCCCTCAAAATAACTTAGATCCCAATATAACACTCCAGTCATTGTCAGACATGCCATAGTTTAAATCAGAGCAAAAATAAATGATCTGTTTGTTCAGTCAAGTGAGCCTTTTAAGGCCACTGCCTATTCAGCTATGATTTAGGTTTATTTTATTTTATTTAAATTCCAAACAGTTTTCTTCCCATAGAAAGTGCCACAGGGAGGTGTATAGTTGGGAAGGAAGGCTGTGAGTGTCAACATAATATGAAGATTCTCAGGAGCTAAATCAGTTTGCCAGCAACATTTTAAAAAATGTGTCACGGCAAGACAAATGGGTCAGGATTTGGAGATTTGAGCTGTGATTTCTGAGGCATTGTGGGGTGGCCAGGAATTGCAAAATAAGAAGAGGGAGGTTATTCCTGGTATAACGGAAGCTGAAACAAAGACGGGCTGTGAGAGTGTGGCCAATGGGAAGACTATTCACATAGAGAGAGGCATTAGGTGGGGAGCACTGAGGCTGACGGTAGAAAATACTTCAGTCTTTTGTGTGGCTTAGGCTGGCTTCTAATATTTCTGCCTCTTTGTCTCCATAGGAAAGTATATACATCATACTGTCCACCTGCCTTAAAAGCATTGTGAGATTTAATGAATTCAGTCTGTAATGTAAAATATCAATAATTTTATTTACAATGGTAAAGCATTCTTTGTTTCTAATTTTTAAAGTGTGCAATTTAGTGATATTAATTTATTTTTTTTGTGTTTGAAGTACAGTTAACATAACATTATATTAGTTTCAGGTGTACAGCATAATGATTTGACATTTATATATATTATGAAGTATTTGCCCTGATAAGTGTGGTTACCATCTGTCACCATACAGAATATTACAATAATGTTACCTATATTCCCTATGCTGTACTTTTCAACTCCGCTGTGACTCACATATTTTATAAGTGGAAGTTTGTGCCTCCTGCTCCGCTTCACCTGTCTCCCCATCACCCTCCCCAGACAAGCATCAGTTTGTTGTCTTGTATTTATGAGTCTGTTGCTGGGTTTTTATTAATTTGTTTTGCTTCTTAGATTCCACGTGTAAGTATTCTTTATATATTAGGGGTATTAGCCTTTTTGTCTGTGGTATATGTTGCAAATATTTTCTCCCACTTGTCAGTTGTCTTTTGGCTTTTTAAAAATGGTATTTTGTTATGCAAAACCTTTTCATTGTTGTTAGTCAAATTTGCTTTCCCTCCCTTCTTATATTGCATCTAGATTCTAAGTCATATTTGGGAAATTTTTCTTACATTAAAGCTAAAAAAAAATTCACCCATATACATTTCTAGTAGTTACTGACTTCATTTCTTTTTTCATATCCCCAGACCATTGATAGTTTATTCTTATGTATAGTATGATACGCAGATTAAATTTTACCTATTTTCCAAACAGCTATGCAGTTGTCCAACATAACTTATTTTAGAAGTCCATCTTTGCTGCAGTGGTTTCAAATGCTTCCTTATAATATGCTGTATTTTCATATATATTTGAGTTTATTTCTGGATTTTCTTCTAGTCCACTGGCCCTGTGCCAGTACCACACTGTTTTAATTATAAAGACTTTATAGTATGTTTTAGTGTCTGCTAGCCTCTCTCATAAATATTCTTTTTCAATGTTTCCTGCCTATTCCTACATGTTTGTTTTTCCAGATAAACTTTGGTATCAATATAACTCCGTAAAATAGCTTGTCGGTATTTTTATTGGGACTGTATTACATGTGTAAAGTAACTTGGGGAAAATACACATCTTTATAATGTTGAGCTATCCTAAGAATATATATCTTTCCATTTATTTCAATCTACTTCTTAGTCTTTCAGCTTATGACAGTTTTCCTTGTATAGGTCTTACACATTTACCGTTAAATTTATTTCTAAGTATTTTAACAATCTTGATGCTATTGTGAATGAAGTATTCTCTGCCACTCTATCTTCTAACTTTCACTGCTTGTGTATATGAGAGCTATTGATTTTTTTTTAATATAATTTATTTTATTATCATTAATTTACAATTACATGTGCAATATTACGATTATTAAACTACCCCTTCATCAGGTCCCCCCCACCAACCCCATTACAGTCACTGTCCATCAGCGTAGTGAGATGCTATAGAATCACTACTTGTCTTCTCTGAGTTGTACTGCCCTCCCCGTGCCCCCCCAACATTACATCTGCTAATCGTAATGCCCCTTTTTCCCTCTTATCCCTCCCTTCCCGCCCATTTTCCCCAGTCCCTTTCCCTTTGGTAACTATTAGTCCGTTCTTGGGTTCTGTGAGTCTGCTGCTGTTTTGTTCCTTCAGTATTTTTTCTTTGTTCTTATACTCCACATATGAGTGAAATCATTTGATACTTGTCTTTTTCGGCTTGGCTTATTTCACTGAGCATAATACCCTCTAGCTCCATCCATGTTGTTGCAAATGGTAGGATTTGTTTTCTTCTTATGGCTGAATAATATTCCATTGTGTATATGTACCACATCTTCTTTATCCATTCATCTACTGATGGACACTTAGGTTGCTTCCATTTCTTGGCTATTGTAAATAGTGCTGCAATAAACATAGGGGTGCATCTGTCTTTTTCAAACTGGGCTGCTGCATTCTTAGGGTAAATTCCTAGGAGTGGAATTCCTGGGTCAAATGGTATTTCTATTTTGAGTTTTTTGAGGAACCTCCATACTGCTTTCCACAATGGTTGAACTAATTTGCAGTCCCACCAGCAGTGTAGGAGGGTTCCCTTTTCTCCACATCCTCGCCAACATTTGTTGTTGTTTGTGTTTTGGATGTTGGCCATCCTCACTGGTGTGAGGTGATATCTCATTGTGGTTTTAATCTGCATTTCTCTGATGATTAGCGATGTGGAGCATCTTTTCATGTGCCTGTTGGCCATCTGAATTTCTTCTTTGGAGAAGTGTCTATTCATGTCCTCTGCCCATTTCTTAATTGGATTATTTGCTTTCTGTTTGTTAAGGTGCATGAGTTCTTTATATATTTTGGATGTCAACCCTTTATCAGATACGTTTTTATGAATATATTCTCCCATACTGTAGGATGTCTTTTTGTTCTACTGATGGTGTCCTTTGCTGTACAGAAGCTTTTCAGCTTGATATAGTCCCACTTGTTCATTTTTGCTTTTGTTTCCCTTGCCCAGGGAGATATGTTCATGAAGAAGTTGAGAGCTATTGATTTTTAATGTTAATTTTATATCCTGATACCGTATGAAATTGTTTTATTCTTTGAGTAACCTGCATCATTGATTCTCTGGGGCTTTGCTAGTATACTATCATATCACCTCCCATTCTTATCCTCTAATTGATTTCTCTTTAACTGTGTTGACTAATACCTCTAGTACAATGCTGAGTAGGAGAAGAGCTAGGGGTCTGGTCATCCTTGCCTTGTTCTTTAGCTCAATGAACATGCCTGTTAATACTTTAATAAATATAAAAATATCACAGATATTGAATATGAAAAATTGTCGAGAATCTGGATAGTGTTATTTACTGAAATTGGACATTAATTTCCTTCTGGCAAGCATATAGCATATAGAAGCATCACCTTGATTCACTGGAGGACTGTCTCTTTCCCATTTACTGTTGCTTTTAAGGTATCACTTCCAGGGCTTTCAGCTAAAAATCACTGGAAACTCCTTTTTGCAGGCTCTGGTTCCAATTTTGCCTTCCCAGCACTCTGAAACTGTCAAAAATCTCTACTTAGCAGGTATTTTCAGTTTAGTTTCACAGATGTCGCTCTGCACATACACAGCTTAGGAACCAGCAGACACCCCAGGGGAAACCAGCAGAGTACTGGGCTCTCCTCAACACAGTTTTCTTCTCCCCAGGATCTAAGCAGCTCAAGTCCTGGTTTCTTGGATATTCCCTGATAGCTTCAAACAGCTGGATTCTTTTTCTCTGTATTTTACCCAACTTTGATGGTTGTTATCAGCAGAAGGGTCGGGCTATCTCCTTAGGATAGTCTGATACTGCGTAGGTCATTAACCTGGGAGCAAAAGCCATCTTCAGATCATCTTTCTTAAAGTGATTGTTACTCTCTGGTGAATTTTGAAGACCCAGTCAGTCTTAATTTTGAAGATAATTGGGTACTTACATTGGGGATTTATGTATTTTTAAAGTTCACATTCATCACGGAGCTGTCATGCAACAAATACCATTGCCTCAAGGTGCTTTCTACTGGAACACAAAAGCTCTGTTCTAGTAGGTTTCAGTTTCTGGAGATCCCAGTTTGAAGTATGGTTACATCTTCCCTGGGCTATGGAACTCAGATTAGAAATCTTAGGTACTTTTAAGGAGTTCAAACCACCTTCAATTCTGTTATTTGATCAGCCTTCAAGACCTATTGATCTTACCTCTTCATCCTTTACTTTACATTCCCAGTAATGATATCCAGATTCAGACTTTATCGTTCTTTTCCTGGACTACTGCAGTTGTCCCCTGTCTGGATGTCCAGCCTCTCACTTCACCCACCTATCTCCCTTCCAGACTACCCTGTGTGCTGCTGCCTGAGGCAGTCAACCTAATACGCAGCAGCTCATAGTACGAAAGCCTCCTCCTCAGAGACCACTCCGCTGTTGAATGAGTGAAGTCCAAACTCACAAGTATGGCACTCATTACCTGGTCTCACACTACATTCCCCTCCACAGCTTCTCCCATTCTGATTTCGTGAATCTTTAATCTAGACACTCTGTCCTTGAACATGGTATACAACAGCTCACCCTCATACTTTGGCTCATGTTGTTTTCCCTGATGAAACCATCCATTAAAAATATTGTTGATGTTTTGAAATCCTACTCATCCTTAAAAACCCATCTGAGAAGCCATCATCTCCTTGAAATCTTCCCTATTCCTCTAAATCAGAGGAACTGTTTCTTCCTTTGTAGTCCCATAGCATTGCTTGTAACAACATATATAGCCTTTACCTTACATAGTATTAAGAGTTAACATATATTGAGTGCTTACTACATGGCTAGAGAGAAAGTTAAGCCCTTGAAAAACATATCTCATTTATCCCTCCAAATTCAGTGAGAAAAGGACTATTGCTATATCCATGTCACTTGAGGTGCAGAACTATCTTGTAAATTAATAGCTACTATCCCTGTGCCTTCTTTAATGGAAACTCTTATTAAATTGATTTTGCTAAAACAAAGAAGCTCTTTATGAGATGACTTCTCATTGGCCTGGGAGTCTTATTATTAACAAGAGGTCAACCCCTCCCTTCAGGAAACTAAGTCAAGGAAACATTTATTGAGCACTTACTATGTGAGCACTTCTATATTTCATATAATTTTTATCACTGGTTATGTTTCCCATTTTACAGCTGAGAAAATTGAGATTTTAAGGAAGTGAAGTAATCTGCTTATGAACAGTCAGCTAGTGAGCCCAAACGAGAACTCATGGCTTTCTGTTTCTAGAACTAAGGTTTAATCATTATCCTATAGTGTCTTAAAGAACTGATGATGATTGGAGTTGGTTCCAGACTTCATACCTCAGAGTATCTGTTGCAGACCACTATTTTTCTCTTTAAATTCATCCTCCTTTTCTTCCTGGGAACATGGCCTGCCAGACGGACACTAAATTCCGAGACTCCTTTGCAGTCAGGAAGAGCTATGTGGCTGGTTTTGGCCAATGAGATGTAAGCTTCTGTGATGTAAGCAGTTTTCACCTCACTTGTGTGAAAAAAATTGTCTGCCTTCTATTTCTTCTCTTTCCCTTTCTCAAGAGTTTTAAACAGGAAAGGAAAACCCCTGTTTTGATCATTTAGACAAAATCATTTTAAGGATGTTACAGCAGCAAGATAAATTAAATATAAGTTTCCTCAATGGTTTTATGGAGCAGAGCTACCCCACTTCCTACTTAATGTAAGAAAGAAATAAAATTCAACCTCATTGAAGGCACTGAATCTGAGGGGAGGAGGGGACTTTGTTACAGTAGCTTAGCCTTTATTACCCTAACTAATATACCATCTATATCAAATTCATGCTATCCGTGCTTTTCTGAAAACAATCTGAAGTTTCTTATCACCAGATTCCTAGACTTGGGGATGGATGTGGACCAAGCAGGTATTTATGAATTCATCAATAAAAAAACAAGCATCAATGAATAAATTAAAATGCTAATGACACAGTTAAAGCGTTTTTCATCATGCTTTACAATCCCTAACTAGAATCTCTTTTCATTGTAAATTTCATTTCTGCAACTAATATACTTTAACTTATACTAGCTTGCAATCCAGCCACAGATTGTTAATATTTTTTTTTCAGCTAATATGGAGCAAGCCTAGAAAATTTAAGGAAATAACCAGCTGGGTGATACTGAATATATTCTTTTCAGTTTTCTGGATGCACAGAGTAAGAAAGAAAACTATCCCATCAAGGGAATAAAGATAGGAAGACACCTGGCCAGAAAATAATGAGAACCACACCAGCCTGGAGAAGGGAGAATAGGCTCTAGAGGACTGTTCAAATACCGAAGTGTCAGAATATGAAAACTGTCCAAGAGAAAAATAATGTTTATTCTATATGTGCCATAAGCCTGGTTTGGAAGGCTAAAGAGCTTCAGGTCAGCAAAACCAAATCAAAACAAAGCTGAAAACAGGTCAAGTTTGAGAGAATGAGTGGTGAGAACAAGAAAAAAGAAAAAGGAAGAAGAAAAGAAGGAAGGACAAGTCGGAAGAGAAGGACAAAGGAAGGAAAGCATTCTATGCAGAAAAACAAAAACAAGCTACACAAACTGTATAGAGAGGTCAGTTCACATCCCTCCCTTAGTGGTCATAAAACTGTCCTGTGGGCCTCACTCTGCAGATATGTGACACGCCCAAAGGAAGTCCGTGCAGGGGCTCAGTGACACAAGAATCACACCTCATTGCAAGGCTCTTCCAGCTTCTGGCAAGGCTTTCTGTGAACTTTACACTTAGGCAGAGTTTCTTTCCTTAGGCAGGCACCTCCGCTGTATGAACAGAGAGAAGAGCCAGAGGCAGCAGAGAAGCATCGTTTTCCAAGGTCTAACTTCTTAGGGATTTTATATTTTCCAATGGCACATTTGCCATGTCACCATTTATACTCATGGTTGAGTGTGCCTTGGAAGAGCTAAGGACTCCCACAGCAAGTTTGCTTCTCAGTCCACCAAGGATTGCAGGAGGTGGGCTGGGGCATCTGCAGTTGCCCTCCTGATGGAGCAGGCCTGTGGTCTACCATGGGGTGAAATGGGATGTGTAAGGCCAGGGCGTCAGTGATCCCAGAGGTACACCAGTTTCCTGGTAAAGTCCATCTTTACTATCTTCTCTCCTTCCTGGAAAACAGCCCTTTCACTCTTTGTACCTTTTTTCCCCTAGAGGACTTCAGCCAGTGGTCCCTGGTACTGGAATTTTTAGTTATAATAGATCTTAATGATAAATTTGCACTAATTTATACTGATTATCCAGGAAAAAATATATAAACCTCTATAGCCCAACATTTACTGGAAGGACTTTTCTGCCTGAAGTCTAATATGAACTCATATTTCACACTAAATGTTTTCTGGTGTGAATCATTTAGGGGTATTGGTGAGTTAGTCTTTTTAAAAGCATCATTGATAAAATGTTTTAATTTAATTTAAACATTCTTTAACAGACTGACCTCAAGAGCTTGGCTGGAGGACTGTGAAGGATGATAAAAACACATATTACTTATAAGCTATTAGAAGTGGGAAAAGAAATAATTAAAAATTAAGCCAAATGATGGCAAGAAAAAAAATAACAAAAAGGTCAAATAGATGGAACATGTAGAAAAAAATGGCAAGATGGCAGATTCAAACTCAGATATATTGGTAATTAAATATAAATGGATTTAAAATTCCAAGTAAAGACAAACTTTGTTAATGACTGATAAAACAAAACCCATGTATATGCTACTTATAAGAGATTCACCTTAAATATAAAGGATAAAGAAATATTGAAAATCAAAGGGTGGAAAAGTATATAAAATGTATACATAAAATAATGAAAGCTAATGTAGTTATCTTACTATGAGAGAAATGGACTTCAGCACAAGAAATATTGCCAGAAGTAGAGAGCTATTTTATAAAGATAAAAGAGATAATAATCACAAATTGTATGCAATAAATAATATAGTCATACATTGTACAAAGCAGAAACAGACAGTACTAAAAATAAGAATGGCCATATGCACAATCATATTTATATTTCATAACAAAGCTCTCTCAGTACATGATAGAATAAACAGATAAAAATTCAATAAATACATAGGGTATTAAAAAAGCAGGAGTAACTTTACCAAATTTATATACAAAGAACTCTGCACCCAGCATCTGTAGAATAAACATTTTTTATAATGCACATAGAACATTTACCAAAAGAGCCATATACTTGGCTATAATGCAAGTCACAACAAATCTCAAAAGTTGGAAATAGGTTATTGGAATATCATGGAATTAAACTTAAAATCAATAATAATAAAGAACTACTATGGAAAAAATCCCCAAATGTTTGGAAATTAAGCAATGCACATCTGAATAATCCATGAGTAAAGAAGCAATTACAATGAAAAACTTACAAATAATAAATTGCACTAAATGATAATGAAAATATGACATATGAGAACCTATGGGATGCAGCCAAAGCTGTGCCAAGAGGGATATGTATAGTTTAAAATCTATGTATTAGAAAAGAAGGCTACAGATGAACAGTCTCTAAGTATTCATCCCAGTAGCCAAGAAAAGAATAGCAAAATAATTAAAAAGAAAGTGGAAGGAAATAAGAAAGATAAAAGCAGAACAAATGTGATAAAAGATAAATAAGTACTAGAGAAAAATCAGCAAAGCCAAAAGTTGGTTCATCAAAAAGACCAACCCCTTTCATAGGTAAACCCCTACAAATACTGTCCAAGAAACCAAGAGAAGTGAGAGATTACCAAAGTCAGGAATAAAGAAAGGGAATTTCCACAGAAAACCTCAAGCATTTAAGGAGGAAATATTACCAGTTCTATATAAATTCCTCCAGAGAATTAAAAAGGAAAGCTAATTACTCACTCATTTTATGAGGTCAGCAAACCTTGATAAGAAAACCTGAAAAAGAACATCACAGGGAAACAAAACCATAGGCTCATCTCTCTCATAAACATAGATTTTGAAAATCTTCAACCAAATATTAGTAAATGAATCCAGCAATATATAAAAAGGATGATCCTTTATTGGCCACTTTGCACTTCTTCCAGGAATACAAGGCTGGTTTAACTTTTGCAATTATTCTATGTAATTCATCACAGTATCAGAATAAAGAACATGCACATGATTATCTCAATAGATGCAAAAAAAAAGTATTCGATAGAATAAACCTCTATTTGTGATCAAAATTCTTACCAAACTAGGGATCTCAAAGGGAACTTAAAATTTTTTTTTCAAATTTTGGAGAGCATCACAAAAAACAATTCTGCTTCCTACTTAGTGTGCAGACATTGAAAATCTATGCTGTGAGATTGCAAATGCAACAGGGACATCTCTGTCATTGCTTCTATTCAACATTGTACTGACAGGTCCAGCCATGAACAACGGGAGGACTCCCGGGGCACTCAGAGATAGCTGAACCTCAGGAAAAGTGTCAGTCCCTTGAAAGGTGGGGTCTCAAATCAAGCAACTTATTCCCAGAGAGGTTTGTGGTCTCAGAAGATTGCAATGACAGGTATGAGGAGGGTATCTCTGATACTATCTGGTTTGACAAGAACACTTGGGGATCTTCTGCATATCCGGGAGATAGGTGAAAATAACCTATACCAGAGAGCTGAGAACACTGAAGGATCTTAGTGGTTGTAAGTGAGGCATACCAATAATTTTTCCCAGTATCAGTCCTTCCCCAGCTTTTAGAAAGTATTTGTGTTGGTTCTGCCAGATATCTTGGCCTTTGTTGTACTTCTCAGAGTAAAGGGTGACAGCAGAACTGAAAGTGATGGGAAGGGCTCAGTTAGCATTTGTAAGGAAGTAATGCTGCCCCATGGGGATAGAGGGGGGAAAGCGAGGATAGTGCTGGTTGGAAGAGGGTAAGAGGATGGGAAACTGTCAGATGGAGAAGAGAGATGTGGGAAGCAGCCAGGTGAGTATAATCTGCAGGGGAAAAGTGGGTAAAGGGGATTTTTAGAAAAAGAACTCCAATGAAGACCTGTTATGCATTATTGTTCAAGGATTTCTGAAGTATTTTTGGAGGGGGGGGGCAAAAATGACCAGTTTTATTCATGCTATCTCTAGAAGAACCTCTAATTAAGGTTGCCAAATAAAATACAGGTGTCCTGTTAATTTGATAAACAATGAACACTTTTTTTAGTGTTGTAATGTCCTAAATATTGCATGAGGCTATTAAAAGATAAAGTGAGGCATATTAGAGATTTTAAGAGTTTATTTGAGCAAAAACCAATTCAAATAGGGTGACACCAACAGGAGCTCAGGAATGGACTCTTAGGGAGAAAAGACAGAAGCAAAGCAAGGAAATTATTGATTGGCTATAGCTCGAAGCTGGTTGGCTATTGTGATTGGTGTCCTTAAGCGCTTCAATTTCATAAGCCTGAGGCATTTACAACCTTAGATTTTGGTTTGCTTATTTAGGCCACAACCTCAGTCTAATGGTCTCCTTGTTCAATTGATTCAACAGAACATACTTATCCTAAAAGAACTATTAGTTGTTTATATGCAATTTATTTAACTGCATGTCCTGTATTTGTATTTGTTAAACCTTGCAACTCTATTCGTATAAGTATTATAAAAGGCATGGAAGAATTTTTATTATAACATCATCATTTATCCACTCCAGTGTCCTTTTGTATGTTGGCATATATCAATACATATGTAAAATGTAAGAAATAAGCTTATCTTCCCTTGATAAAATTTCCTTATAATTCACTGTGGCCAAAGTGCTTCTAAATGTACAGTTTGTGTTGTCAATATACTTCTGGGTGAAGATATTTTCCTAGTGGCAGGGCACCGAAAGAAATATGATCTGAAAGCAGGTTTTACAAGTAGAGATGGAAGAAAGTTTATAGGACCTCCAGGAACCTGGGTGGTAGGAAAGAGAGGAAGATGGGAAACTGAGATCACCCAACACAAGCTTTAGAGAATGGACTCTGAGCTACACTTAATTTGTAGCCATAGCAAAAATCAAACTTCCTGTTATTTCTCTCCCGCATGCTGAAGCTCATTAACTGTGACTGTTTCCATCTCAGCACACACTGAAAGTGTTGTTGTATAAAAGACACTCTGTTTTCCTGCTCAAGCCAAAATTACTGAAAAATCATCCCCCTATCATTTTAACACATTTATTATGGAAGAGACTTTTTTCACTATTGGTTTCAATTCTGCTTTCTTTTCATTACATTATTTCTCTTGCCTGAATATATTTACTGCCTGTATTTCATTTTTCATCTTTTTATCCATTTTCTCCTCTTGATTTCTGCTCATGAATCATGAGTATGCTCTCTCTGTACTTAAATGTATGTTGCCAACTCCTGGAAAATGTAATATTTCTTTGTAAACCAATTTCCAAATTTTCAAAATGCACATTTATATAGGTACATATTTAACAAGTCCAAGGCTGCTTTTTATGTGTTCTGTCATACTGGACGGAACTGTACTGTGTGTATTCTCTCTCTTTCCACACTCAGAGAGAATATAAACCTCCATTCATAAAAATGGCTTACAATACATTCTGGGCACAACATTTAAAAAGATTGTTCAATTTGTACAACTATATCTCTAGTGTGGAAGTCCAAATAAACAGCCTAAGCAGTCAGTGTCACCACTGAAAAGAATTTATTCAACATTCACTAGATGGAAAATACTCAAAAGATTTCTGCGGTTTATACAGATTGAATTATAAGATGTGGGGTCCATAGAGAGCAGAGAGCTTATAGCAGAGTTCCAAAGACTCCCTCCCCCAGAGAAAACTTCCAGTTCATCCAAGCACCTTGTCTTAGCTTTATAAAGATGAAACCTTGTACAAATAACACTGAAGAAATGCAAAGACATGTTGGCATTAGAACTATTTCAGAATATGCACAGAAGTAACAGTTTAACATGACTTTATTTTTCTAAGGGAGCTGAAAGGGTTGACCATTTTTGCAGCATATCTCAACTAATGCCTTGAAGCAAAAACAGTGAAGTCAGATCTTACCACTTCCACCTGAATCACTTGGAAATCTAAATTATTTGTGTTTTAAGTAATAGTTTACTTACCTGAACATGGAGTATATGTAGCAGCTACAATAACAAACATACATATCCAATAATAGCAACCTTAGCCTTAAGGAGTAGAAGCTGGATAACAGATACTATTTTTAAATAAACAATTCTAAAATCCTTAACATCTTTTCTCTGTTTTCTTAATTCAAATGTTTGAATTTTGTTTTTTCCCTCAAAATCTATTGTACTCTAGTTACCAGGAGGCCCTGTCAGTTATCAAGACTTATTATAAGGTCAGAGTAACTGAGATGGTATAGTTTTGGTGCAGGAAAAGATGTATTGGTCAATACAATGGAGCAGAAGGCCCAGCAATGTCCCACATACGTAAGACAAACTTGCTCCTTGGCAAAGGTGACCTTGCAGATGACTCAAGAGGTGGATGTGTGCGGTGTCTCTATCATTACATATGTTGAGATAATGGGTTGTCCATATGGAAAAAAATTCAGTTGGAACCCTACCTCACACCATAGGTAAACAAATATCCCCAATGGGTTAAAAATTTAAATGTTCAAAGCAAAACTTTAAGACTTTTAGGAGACACAAGGAGAGAATGTACTTCCATCAGGGATAGATCCCTTAAAGAAGACACAATGAAAAGTTCCATACATTTGACTGACTACCTCAATGCTGAGAATTTCTGCTTATCAAAAAACACCATAAAAGGAGTGAAAAAGCAAGCCCCATTGGAAAAGATATTTGCACTACATGTAATTGGCAAGAGGTTAGCATCCAGTATTTATAATGAACTAGAAAAAGTCAACAAAGAAGAAATTAATAGAAATAAGAAAATAAGCAAAAGAAACAAGCATTTCCCTGAAAAGGAAACATACAGGGTGAATTAAATTGTGAAAAGATGCTCAACCTCATCAGTAACCAGGGAAATACAAATTAAAATTATAAGGAGATTTGTTTTCTATCTCTTAACAGGCAAAAATTTGGAAGTCTGACCATACAATATTGGTGAAAATGTGTTTCAATAAGAATGCTCATACCTTGCAAATGGTTTGGAAACTTTGGAGTAAAGTTGCAAACAGTTGAAGAGCTTATAAACCAAAAATTCCACTCTGAATTACACTGAAATTCAGCTTATAAACCAGATTCCACTCTGAATCCCAGTGAAACTCTTGGATAGGTGTACCTGGAAATACATACAAAGGCATTGAGAGAAGAATTATTCAGAAGAGCAAAAATGGAACAGCCCAAAACATTTATGAGCAGGAGAATGAATACATAAGCTGTGGTATAGTTCTAACAAAATATATTGTGGAGCAGTGAAAATGAATGAACTACAGTGACTCCAAACTCCAAACCATGCCAGAATTTCAGGAGCATAATAATGACAAAGTACAGGAGATTACATATGACATCATGCCATTTTTATAAAACTCAAATACTGGGAAAACCAAGCATTGTATCCTGTTTGTTCAAGAATACACAGACAGACACTTCCGGGAAGATGGTGGTGTGGGCTGGGAGGCAGAAATCTCCTCCCAACACTATATTTATCTACGAAAACACAGCAAATACATCTAATCCTAAAAGAGAGACGAGAATACACAGGAAAGCGCACAGCGTGCAGCTACACCCGAGAGGACTCGGCACCCCAAGAGGCAGGTAAGATACGGAGCCGCGACCCGGCGGGACCCGAGCCCTCCCCCACCCCAGCGCACCGGCGGGAGGAGAGGATTCAGAGCCGGGAGGGAGTGGAAGTACACCCCGCGAAGTAGCCAGCCCCGGTGACCTGCGCGGGGAGCGCTGACGCACATTGCGCAGTGCAGCGGAGATTGGAGAGACAGAGGGGCAGGATCTGAGCGGGGAACGCGCCAGGGTGCTTGCAGCCGGCTCCCGGGAAGGAAAAAAAAAAAGTGCGTGCTTTCTTCAGCGGTCTTAAAGAGACAGGAGCCCAGCGGAGGAGCCGGATCGCCCCAGCACACTCAGCCCAGCAGGCTGGGAGTCCTGGGGAGTTTCAGACGCCTTAGCTGGCGACTGAGGAAGCGTAGCCATACTTAACACTTCTCACTGAGATCAACAGCCTCCTATTCGTTCCCACCCCTGCCAGAGCGATAAAGGGCCCTGCAGAGCGGTGCAGCCACAGCTGTGGAATAGTGGGGCAATAGCGCTACCTACAGCATTCCCACAGAATCTACATCCGGTGGGCGTTTTTTTTGTTTTGTTTTTGTTTTTTCTTTTCTTTCTTTTTTTCGTTCTTCTTTTTTTCTTTTTTTTCTCTCTTTTTTTTTCTTCTCTTTTTAAAGTCTTAAAGAGCCCAGCTGACATACGTGGCAACTACCAGTGACCACTTCTATAGCCATGAAAAGGCAGAGGAATATGGTCCAGACTAAGATCAAACAGACAACCCCAGAGAGGGAGCCTGAAGGGATGGAAATGCACAGTCTTCCTGAAAAAGAATTCAGAATAAAAGTCATAACCATGCTGATGGACCTACAGAGAAATGTGCAAGAGCTGAGGGAGGAAGTGAGGGAACTGAGGAAAGACAATGCAGAAATCAGACAAGCGATCAATGGGCTTAACAGCAGACTGGATGAGATACAAGAGACTGTTAATGGAATAGAAATCAGAGAACAGGAGTACAGAGCAGCTGAGGCGGAGAGAGATAAAAGGATTTCTAGGAATGAAAGAATATTAAGAGAATTGTGTGACCAATCCAAATGGAACAATATTCGCATTATAGGAGTACCAGAGGAAGAAGAGAGAGAAAAAGGGATAGAAAGTGTCTTTGAAGAAATAACTGCTGAAAACTTTCCCTTGCTGGGGAAGGAAATAGTCTTGCAGTCCACCGAAGCTCATAGATCTCCCAACACAAGGGACCCAAGGAAGACAACACCAAGACACATAATAATTAAGATGGCAAAGATCAAAGATAAAGACAGGGTATTAAAGGCAGCTAGAGAGAGAAAAAAGATCACCTACAAAGGAAAACCCATCAGACTATCATCAGACTTCTCAACAGAAACCTTACAGGCCAGAAGAGAATGGCATGATATATTTAACGTAATGAAACAGAAGGGCCTCGAACCAAGAATATTGTATCCAGTACGATTATCATTTAAATATGATGGAGGGATTAAACAATTTCCAGACAAACGAAAGTTGAGAGAGTTTGCCTCTCATAAACCACCACTACAGGATATTTTAAATGGACTGCTCTAGGTGGAAGCAAACCTAAGGCTAAAAAGATGTCACCAGAGAAAATAAAATCATAGCAAAGAAAGCAGACCATCCAAATACTAACTAAAGGCAAAGAATAAAACACCTATTATAGAAAGAATGGAGGAGGAGGAATAAGAAGGGAGAGAAATAAAGAAACATCAGACTGTGTTTACAATAACTTAACAAGAAAGTTAAGTTAGATTGTTAGATAGTAAAGAAGCAACCCTTGAACCCTTGGTAACCACGAATCTAAAGCCAGCAATGGCAATAAGTACATACCTATCAATAATCACCCTAAATGTAAATGGACTGAATGCACCAATCAAAAGACACAGAGTAACAGAATGGATAAAAAAGCAAGACCCATCTATATGCTGCCTACAAGAAACTCACCTCAAATCCAAAGATATACACAGACTAAAAGTGAAGGGATGGAAAAGATATTTCATGCAAACAACAAAGAGAAAAAAGCAGGTGTTGCAGTACTTGTATCAGACAAAATAGACTTCAAAACGAAGAAAGTAGCAAAAGATAAAGAAGGACATTACATAATGATAAAGGGGTCAGTCCAACAAGAAGATATAACCATTATAAATATATATGCACCCAACACAGGAGCGCCAGCATATGTGAGACAAATACTAACAGAATTAAAGGAGGAAATAGACAGCAATGCATTCATCTTAGGAGACTTCAACACACCACTCACTCCAGAGGACAGATCAACCAGACAGAAAATAAGTAAAGACACAGAGGCACTGAACAACACACTAGAACAGATGGACCTAACAGACATCTACAGAACTCTACACCCAAAAGCAACAGGATACACATTCTTCTCAAGTGCACATGGAACATTTTCCAGAATAGACCACATACTAGGCCACAAAAAGAACCTCAGTAATTTCAAAAATATTGAAATCCTACCAACCAACTTCTCAGATCACCAAGGTATAAAACTAGAAATAAATTTTAGAAAGAAATCAAAAAGGCTCACAAATACATGGAGACTTAACAACACTCTCCTAATTAATCAATGGGTTAACGACCAAATCAAAACAGAAATCAAAGAATATATGGAGACTAATGACAACAACAACACAAAGCCACAACTTCTGTGGGACGCAGCAAAGGCAGTTCTAAGAGGAAAGTATATTGCAATCCAGGCCTATTTAAAGAAGGAAGAACATTCCCAAATGAATAGTCTAAAGACACAATTACTGAAATTGGAAAAAGAAGAACAAATGAGGCCCAAAGTCACCAGAAGGAGGGACATAATAAAGATTAGAGAAGAAATAAATAAAATTGAGAAGAATAAAACAATAGAAAAATCAATAAAACCAAGAGCTGGTTCTTTGAAAAAATAAACAAAATAGATAAACCCCTAGCCAGACTCATTAAGAGAAAAAGAGAATCTACACACATAAACACAATCAGAAATGAGAAAGGAAAAATCACGACGGACCCCACAGAAATACAAAGAATCATAAGAGAATATTATGAGAATCTATATGCTAACAAGCTGGAAAACATAGAAGAAATGGACAACTTCTTAGAAAAATACAACCTTCCAAGACTGACCAAGCAAGAAACAGAAAAACTAAACAGACCAATCACCAGTGACGAAATCGAATTGGTAATCAAAAAACTACCCAAGAACAAAACCCCTAGACCTGATGGATTCACCTCTGAATTCTACCAGACATATAGAGAAGAAATAACACCGATTCTCCTTAAAGTTTTCCAAAAAATAGAAGAGGAGGGAATACTTCCAAACTCATTCTATGAAGCCAGCATCACTCTAATACCAAAACCGGGCAAAGACCTCACCAAAAAAGAAAATTACAGACCAATATCCCTGATGAACGTAGATGCAAAAATACTCAACAAAATATTAGCAAACCGAATTCAAAAATACATCAAGAGGATCATACACCATGATCAAGTGGGATTCATCCCAGGGATGCAAGGATGGTACAACATTCGAAAATCCATCAACATCATCCACCACATCAACAAAAAGAAGAACAAAAACCACATGATCATCTCCATAGATGCTGAAAAAGCATTTGACAAAATTCAGCATCCATTCCTGATTAAAACTCTCAACAAAATGGGTATAGAGGCAAGTACCTCAACATCATAAAGGCTATATATGACAAACCCACAGCTAACATCATACTTAACGGCGAGACGCTGAAAGCTTTTCATCTAAGATCGGGAACAAGACAGGGATGCCCACTCTCTCCACTGTTATTCAACATAGTACTGGAGGTCCTAGCCACAGCAATCAGACAAAACAAAGACATACAAGGCATCCAGATTGGTAAAGAAGAAGTCAAATTGTCACTATTTGCAGATGACATGATACTGTACATAAAAAACCCTAAAGATTCCATTCCAAAACTACTAGAACTAATATCTGAATTCAGCAAAGTTGCAGGATACAAAATTAACACACAGAAATCTGTTGCTTTCCTATACACTAATGATGAACTAACAGAAAGAGAAATCAGAAAAACAATTCCATTCACAATTGCATCAAAAAGAATAAAATACCTAGGAATAAACCTAACGAAGGAAGTGAAAGACCTGTACTCTGAAAACTACAAGACACTCCTAAGAGAAATTAAAGAGGACACTAACAAATGGAAATGCATCCCATGCTCTTGGCTAGGAAGAATAAATATTGTCAAAATGGCTATACTACCTAAAGCAATCTACAGATTCAATGCAATCCCTATCAAACTACCAACAGCTTTCTTCAATGAACTGGAACAAATAATTCTAAAATTCATATGGAACCACAAAAGACCCCGAATAGCCAAAGCAATCCTGAGAAGGAGGAATAAAACAGGGGGAATTACACTCCCTGACTTCAAGCTCTACTACAAAGCCACAGTAATCAAGACAATTTGGTATTGGCACAAAAACAGACCCACAGACAGTGGAACAGAATAGAAAATCCAAACATTAACCCAAACATATACAGTCAATTAATAGTTGATAAAAGTGCCTTGGATATACAATGGGGAGATGACAGCCTCTTCAGCAGCTGGTGTTGGAAAAACTGGACAGCTACATGTAAGAGAATGAAACTGGACTACTGTCTAGCCCCATACACAAAGGTAAACTCAAGGTGGATCAGAGACTTGAATGTAAGTCATGAAACCATAAAACTCTTAGAAAAAAACATAGGTAAAAATCTCTTGGACATAAACATGAGTGACTTCTTCATGAACATATCTCCCCGGGCAAGGGAAACAAAAGCAAAAATGAACAAGTGGGACTATATCAAGCTGAAAAGCTTCTGTACAGCAAAGGACACCATCAGTGGAACAAAAAGACATCCTACAGTATGGGAGAATATATTCATAAAAAGCGTATCTGATAAAGGGTTGACATCCAAAATATATAAAGAACTCATGCACCTTAACAAACAGAAAGCAAATAATCCAATTAAGAAATGGGCAGAGGACATGAATAGACACTTCTCCACAGAAGAAATTCAGATGGCCAACAGGCACATGAAAAGATGCTCCACATCGCTAATCATCAGAGAAATGCAGATTAAAACCACAGTGAGATATCACCTCACACCAGTGAGGATGGCCAACATCCAAAACACAAACAACAACAAATGTTGGCGAGGATGTGGAGAAAAGGGGACCCTCCTACACTGCTGGTGGGACTGCAAATTTGTTCAACCATTGTGGAAAGCAGTATGGAGGTTCCTCAAAAAAACTCAAAATAGAAATACCATTTGACCCAGGAATTCCACTCCTAGGAATTTACCCTAAGAATGCAGCAGCCCAATTTGAAAAGACAGATGCACCCCTATGTTTATTGCAGCACTATTTACAATAGCCAAGAAATGGAAGCAACCTAAGTGTCCATCAGTAGATGAATGGATAAGGAAGAGGTGGTACATATACACAATGGAATATTATTCAGCCATAAGAAGAAAACAAATCCTACAATTTGCAACAACATGGATGGAGCTAGAGGGTATTATGCTCAGTGAAATAAGCCAAGCCGAAAAGACAAGTATCAAATGATTTCACTCATATGTGGAGTATAAGAACAAGAAAAAATACTGAAGGAACAAAACAGCAGCAGACTCACAGAACCCAAGAACGGACTAATAGTTACCAAAGGGAAAGGGACTGGGGAAAATGGGCGGGAAGGGAGGGATAAGAGGGAAAAAGGGGCATTACGATTAGCAGATGTAATTTTGGGGGGGCACGGGGAGGGCAGTACAACTCAGAGAAGACCAGTAGTGATTCTATAGCATCTCACTACGCTGATGGACAGTGACTGTAATGGGGTTGGTGGGGGGGACCTGATGAAGGGGTAGTTTAATAATCGTAATATTGCACATGTAATTGTAAATTAATGATAATAAAATATATTTAAAAAATAAAAAATAGAAAATAATATATTTTAGTATTTCATGAGACTTCTGCTGTTTTTTTATTTTAATCTGAACTCTCAAATGTACAGAGTAAGCTTAGAAAAATAACTGTAGGGGTTAAGTTTTGAAATTCACTCTTACTAAGCATTGCAGTATTCTCAATGTTTCTTCATACCTTAATCCTTGTTTTTGAACGAAGAAAAAAATATCTTTGTTTTACCTAAATTCAACTGAACCAGACCTACTTAGCCAAAGCCTTGGGAGGAAACACAGCTATGGAACAAATGTAAAGTACTTGTATGGTGAATTCCAGAAAAAAAAAAGGAACTGATGAATGTTGAATAATAAGAGTAATATACAGTCAATCAGCATAGAAAGCAAAAGTATATTGGTGAATACAACCCCCAAATTCATCAAGAAATGCCCATGTTCCCATACTCTGTAAATGTTTACTGTCCAAGATGGTAGCCACTAGCCACATGTGGCTATTTAAATTTAAACTAATCTTACACTCAGTAAAATTAAAATTTAGTTCCTTAGTCTCACTAGCTACATTTCAAGTGCCACAGTATTGAACAGTGCAGATGTAAACATTGCCATCATCACAGAAGCTCTATTAGACAATTCTACATAAATCATTAAAATCCTATTTTAGTTCTGTTATAACATAACATTAGATTTTTTTAATAAAAGAATACCCATACTCCTCCAATTAACAACTGTTTTATTTGCTAGTTTATTGAGTGACCATATTCCAAACATAAAAATAAAATTGGCATACATATTCATTGCTTTACAAAGATATCTCATGGGTTGCTAGAGTTAGAAAGGACCTAGAGATA